>JAODAL010001692.1:0-219883 GCA_025379985.1 Phyllomedusa bahiana | reverse complement strand
TTTCTAGTCCCGAAAACTGCTTCAGCCCCACAGACTGAAAAACAAAAAGCTACAATTGCTGCTCAATGGCTGAAGATACACGGGATCCCAGCAGCGGTTTCTCGGGCCCATATGCTGCTTTTTTAAAAAAGATATAGCAGGTGCTGGTCATTAATAAGCAAATCCTAGATGACAGTTCACACCCGAGCAAAAAGCCACAGTATTAACACATGGGGAGAGCAAAAATGCAACAATACCGATGAAATTGCATATAAAAGGCAATACAAAGGTAACGCCATTTAACGGTACCCATGCTGGGTTACACCCCAATGTACCCATAATTCAAATTGGGCAGGCTGCCCCCCACAAAAAGGGGGTCTCCTGCACAAAATACTGACCCTAAGCTCCCCAGTATTTAGGGCAAAAAAATATAACATACTGAAAAAATATCTATGAATATTAGTTGTACAGGCTACGCCAACCCGGGGGAAAAAAGGCCCCCCTTTTTCTTGCAAGTCCCTCATATAAAAAAAAAAACCAAAAAGAAAAACCCAGCACCTTCATATTTTTCCCCATCAGCAAGGGGCCAGAGAGCCTGCTGCGGGGACCCAGTTTTAATTTTTCCAGCCATTGAGTAGAAATTGTAGTTTGTATTTTTTTGTAAATTATGCCCTTTTTTTCCTTGTAGTCCACAGACTGCTATTGGTAGCAGGCACAACAGAAAACACCCAACTTGTGCCTTTTGATCAAAATGTTTGCTAAGGTCCTCAAATTTATGAATATAGTACATACGATAGTAATGCAACTCTAATAATTAAACAAAGTCCATCAAAGTTTGCATATGACAAGGTGCCTGCTGAGTGTTCCTGTACTTGGGTATGTTTGCTTTTTGCATTTTAGTCTCTACATTGTGCATCAATGTATTTGATTTGTCAGTTTTGTGATATTCTAACTGGCTTTGTCTTTTTTGTATAGTACATTTGGAGATGTAATAAGTAAGAAATGTGTGTGCTACAATCCTATCCTCTAAAAGATGAAGCCAAAGAAAAACAAAAATGACCGGTCCTTATGGTCCCAAAGATAATTCCTTTAGAAAAAAAAAATTATCTGCTGCAACATCCATAGAACTGTGCAAATTCAAAACGGTGGTGTATTCCGTCAAGTCAATGTATTCTGCTCTGACCAAACTCATGTTTTGTCTGTTCTAATTTTTTCCCTTACAACAAAGCATCTATAAAAATGGAGAGCAAAAAAATGCAGACAGCCTGAAGAATGCAATGTATAGTCAACACTTTATTCAGTATACTCATAAAAGGATATTGAAAGGGTTTTGCCACGATCTCATTTCATACCTCCTGCATCCGCTCTTCAGCTCTGTGTGCTCAGGGGGGGGCTGTGTGATTTTTTTAAAATTGAATCAGTACCAGCAGGATAAATCACGGGCCTTTCCTCTCTCTAGCCAAAGAAAGGTCCATTTGTGTAAGAAGCTGTGAGTAGCTCAGAGGTAAAACTTTTGCCTCCAGGCACAAAGGTCCTAGGTTCAAATCTCTGCAGGAACCAAACCTATGGATTTTTTTTCTCTTTATCAATGTACATACCCGATTGAGTTTTTAAAAAAAATTTATTTGCACTGTTTGACTAATTACCTAGGAGGACAGAGGACGGGATAGAAAGCAGCATGGGGTTTTTAAACACCCAGTAGCTGCCAGAGTAGAGGTAGCTGGGCCCGGGGCTGAGGGAAACCCCACCCTGGGCGTAAAACCCCCGGAATGTCATTAGGATCACTAAGGAGCACTAAAATAAAAATTGGGGGCAGAATTTTTAATAAAAATAATGGGGAAAATGTTTATTTATTTTTTTTGCAAGCTTCCTACATCAATTTTACTTTGTGGCAAAACCCCTTTAAGTAAAACTCAACTTAGAAATCCACATGGAATGCAGAAAAATTACACCGCCTGACCCATGATTTCGCCTTGCAGCTTTTTTGGGGGCATCATGATTATATATTGTCACAAATATACCATCTGAAGGCTACAACAGGGTCTGCAGGATATTTTTACAACTATCAGCTGCTTCCATCCATGTACTCAGACCTCAGACACAGGTTACTTCAGGATACACAAGAGACACGGTCCCCCTTTTTTTCTTACTTATAAATAATATTTACATTAAGTTATCAAATGAGGACTTGATGCTTGATACACGGTAACATTCTGTGAAAATAACAATATCCAAGAATTGGTGTTGCTAATACATAAGAATTACAGGCAAATTATGTTTCAACCACTATAGTTCAGTGTCCCATTTGGAAACCAGTTTTCTATTTTAAAACAGTAGACGCAGATAAACATAATCACACAACATTAGACAGACCAGAATTTCAAACACAACACACACTACAGTGGAGACACAAGAGGGGTAAAGGAGGTGGGGTGTGGGAGGATGGCCTCCTCCCCTCGCGGATCTAATCATACGCGAGAAAATGGGTTACAACTGAGAAATCCCTGGGTCTATGAGATACAGCAGTTTTATAAATCCAATTGCAACACTCTCAGCAGAGGACCCCTATTAAGCAATGTCAGCGGATACTTGGTAGACAACCGAGGGAACCGGAAAGGGTTCCATCAAGACAGCGCCAGCTAATACACATATCTATATGCAGTGCCGGCCATACCACAGGGCAAAGGGTTCTGGGAAGGAGGGAAGGGAGGAGTTGGGGGACCCTCTCCAGCGGTTCAGCATGCCCAACAATTTTGGCATCAAGGGTATTAAGCCTAGTAGCGCAGTGCCCATACTAGGTGGGATGGTCATTGCACTCCTCGCCCCCACCTAGGGGTTGGAACAAAGGCTAGCACCCAACCATGCGTGGGGTGTCCGGGAGTCGGAGGCAACCCAGTGTGCCAGCTAGTGTTTCCTTCATATACCATTTGGTGTATCTAAAGGGAGAGACCAGTCGTGTATTATCTCAATCAATAGAAGGAATTTCTTCAAGAAAGGTTTCCAGTCATAAAGAATTTGTCTGCGCAAGTTAGTTGCTGATTTCAACTTACAATTTCTTTCAAGGTTCAAACATGCCTTAAACTGCTGAGCACCTCGCCATATAGCTTGGCAACCTTTGCTTTTCTAGCCACTTGAGTAACAAGATGCAACGTTCACTGCTGCGCCAAAAAGCACTACATGTGAAGTATGTAAGTACTATGTAGGGCCGGACTCCAATCATGGAAAAAGACAATAAACACAGGGGAACAAAGGGGGTATTTTGAGGTCCCAATTTTGAACTCAGCAGCTCCTAGGTTTTAACTCCAGAATCTCTGGATTACCGGCAGGTCACCACATTCCCATGAATTTAAATCAGACTTTGTCTCACTGACAACTTGGCAGCATGCCGTTTTGCACTGAGGGGAAGGCAGGGTGCGAGGGGATAGTAAAGCCAGTAGATTGGCTTGCTGCATGAACCTGAAAGTAGACTCGTCTCTCCATCTTATCACATGATAATGTTCTTACAAATTGTATTTCCCAACCTTCCCAACACGCAGTTGCGGTTAAAAACATTCCATATTCTGGTGAAGTGTCCTCTCCCACCTAGTTAAGGAGTAATTAAACTATCTATAAGCGAAAGAATCTCTATGTCTTTGTGCATACAGAGAAGAGACAGGAGCCTCGGTCACTGGGCCTATTAAGTCTCAGCAAAGTACATTGACGGGACAAATTTCTTACGTAAGGTTGTTACCCTGGATATTACAAGGCTTCGTCGTTCTTGGCCATATACAAGTTAAGAAAGACGTAGTGGAGAAGAATATTTAAGACCACACACACGGTCAGGAAATGATAGTACACTTATTTCTGGTAGTCCAGAAACTAATGTTCATCCGACTGCTGGACAGTCCCCTCTCCCTCCAGGTTGGCGAACAGTGGTAGCAATCCCCTATACCCTGCTCAACATTCCGGGGTGTACCATAATGCACATGTGCTTAGCTAAGATGTGCAGGGAGCCTAAACACTCACGGCAAAAAAAAAAAGACCTCAGGTAGCAATTGTAATCCCCGCATCAACTAGGTAGGATCTAAGTCTGCGTGGGTAATACATTAAATTTAGTAATGTAATAAAGCCGACAAAGACTCCCATGGGAAACAGCCAAGTGACGGTTTTCTATGTTCCGAGTTAGAAATAAAAGGATGTGGTTTTTACGACTACCAACATCTAGGCCAGATGCCGCAGATTTGCAGGACAGACTCTAGATTAGTATTATCCACCACGTCCTGGAAGGTTTATGCCTCCTGATTTTCATTTTTAGGGAGCATCAAATTTACGGGCCATGGATATTCTTGGTTTTTTTTTCGCCACAAATATCTTGAGAGAAATCAGCCACCTGAATCTAATTCGGATATCAGTCATGCTTCAAGCAATAGGGGATCAGTTTTTGACAGCGGGTACAGAGAGTTTTTGGGAAAGCTCAATCATACCCTACTAAATGACAAACCAAGGCCAATAGGGAAGAGGGAAAGACTTCGACACAACAGCTAACCAATTCCCACAGATCTTAAGGATAAAGGGGGGGGGGGGTAATCATTAAAGAATTTACCATGTTTATATTCTGGGGATTTCCACTTATGAGTGGATTCCCAAGATTTTTTTGATTGATTTGGAGGCAAATAACGTATTGAGGAGCACTAGTTTGATTCAAAGAGACTAGGACTGGGTTTGGGTCAGATTAGGAGTTCCGACTTAGATTCTTAATTTTAAATCCCCGAGAATGATTGGAATACTCTGAAGGTAGTTTAAGAGCAAATTTGTCGGAAGGTCCCTCTCAGGGTGCCTAAGAACAAAAAAATCACAATCCATCTGCTAACATGGCCCATTCTACCAAGGATTTGCATTTGAAGATGCCCTCAAAACTGGGGGACAGTTGATCGGGAGTCTCGCTAGGGTTCCTATTTGCGCAAATTGAGAAGTAAAGGGGATAGAGGCAGCCCTGTCCTTATTCCGCGTTGCAGATCAAATGGTTTGCGACAGAACCACCGAAGGCATATCCTTCCTTAGGATGTTGTACAAGCCATGGAGAAATGTGCGAAACGGACCCTTGAGCCAATATTTGTCTAGCAGCAAAAAAGGTTCAACATGCCCCAGTCAAAACCCGATCAACAAAAGCCTTCTACTCGTGCGACACTAGACCATCCGCGGTAAGGGATGTGCCTACAGGGCGACTTCTTCAACTGCAATCAGGACCAACAATACTTCACTCTCGTAAGATTAGCTATGGGCTGCACTCACCACTACAAACCCCAACTTGTGAGACACCAATCAGTTTGGGGATGAATGGTTGGCTTAATCGGATCTGCCAAAATTTTTCGAAAGAAGTTGAGATCAAGTTGACTATAGGAGTTCGGTAGCGTATGTAGAGGCTGGAGAAAGATCCTTCCCTGTTTGGGATAAATTTTAATGTGGGGCTGTATTCATGATTTGGGAATGGGGCCCCAGGATAGGGTATCAGAATTGTACAAAGATAGTAAGATTTGTGGGTAATCTGCTTCTTCAATGGACTTTTCAAAACAAATTACACCTAAAGCCATCGGGTCCCCAGTTGATTTGTTACACTTTCGATTCATTTAGAAATTGCTGACTGTCAATTTCAGATGTCCGTAGGTGCACACAGGGGACCCACACAATTGAAATTTCACTCCGTCGTGAGATGTGGGATCTTCAACTTGGCTTAAAACCCATTCATGTGAAGACTCTCTATCTAGAAGTTCACTAGTATAGCAACATGTTAGGACAAAGAGGCAGACGTAGGATCTTCCGTTACCTTTCCTCCGCCTTCCGTTTTGAATGATCCACATCTTGATCTTCTCGACGAGGGGGAACGGTTGGAAGGTGGGTGATGGCCTTAGCAAACTTCAGCAAAGTAACCTCCCCAGCTTAATTGCCCAGAAGCGGAACGAGTCACACTATCTTAGCTTCGTTACTTAGACTTGTACCAGAGCTCTCTCTTCTCTAGCACATGTTAATAATCCCGACTTAGCGTTTGCCAAAATTTTTAAATTCCAGGGAGATGAGGTTTGTGAAAGAAGATAAGCTTCAACAGGAGTTACCACACAAAGTGGTCTATTTTATAGTGTTAAATTGTTTTCTTTAGCCTTGAACATGTCACATCAACTTGCCTCTAATGTCTCAACTTTAGCTGTGTCCACACACATAAACGTGTGATTGTCCTGTGTTTCTTACTGTTATAAAGGAAGTATCGGTAACAAAAAAAAGATTCCCCCCCACCAACACCTGGAAGAGTTAGATGAAACATCTCGTCTTTCGCACAACACAAATACGGCGACCCTACCAGACACTAGTCGGACCCTATACAGGTAACTCTAATCCATGACCTGTGAGTATTGACAGGGGGCGTGGTCCGAAGAATAATACAGGTCCCCCATTTGTAATCTCACTTTGCCCTGGGTAGAAGGTCTGGGTGACAAAAAATATAAACTCAATTTCGGGATCCGAAGTGTCGAGGGGGGAGAAAAAAACGATTATGTCACACCTCACCTTCAGGGTTATGTATCCGCCATACATCATGCAAGTCAAGGTGCTCGGTGAAACTTGCCAGGCAGGAGCGATTAGGTTCCCGAGGCGCCTTCTGGGAAGATTGTCCCCTCCTATCCTCGAGGGTGCACATGGTCTGGTTGAAATCCCCTCCTACAATTTTCCTCCCAATGGAATCGCTAAGAATTGTGGGTTCCAAAGTTTTGAAAAAGGCCGGGCCCCCTGAATTTGGACCATAAATATTATAGAGTGACCAGACTTCTTCGTTATGTTGAGTTGTGATGTTACACCATCTGCCCTCACTGTCATGCTTATAGTCTATAACCTGACCCCTTAAACGTCTTTTTCCTAACCAAAATACGAACTCACTGGCTTGTATTGCCAACCACGAGAGCATACACTTGGTTCACCATAAACCACAAATGCGCAAGCCAAATCCTCTTCGGAGAGGTGGGTTTCTTGTAGGAAAACACCTCCTCTGCATTACAAGCCGCACTGAGGTGGCGTAGCTAACCATCCAACCTTTTATTGGCGCCGAGCACGCAAGACCTTTTGATATTACCAGGAAATGATCTTTTATCATTATAAAATTTAAAGTTAGAGTGGTCTTCTAGACCCGCTGAAGAGGGGACTGGGGGGGAGACAGACAGGGAAACAGATAAAACAAAACTCTTATCCTACACAACTAGCAAGCCTATGCAATAGCACTCACAGCCACCTTTCGGGGGAGAGGGTAAAGAACAACAACTAACGTCCAATATTCCAATCCCCAAATTGTGCGACATTGACCATCCAGCTTCATTTCACACATACAAAATTGCAACAAAAGACTAGAGTACCAGAATTCTCCCCAGAAATGGGACAATCCTGGGTCATTGGGGCCTAAAGATTCTTAGCCCGGTATGTTACCCCTGAACAGAGCTAAACCTGGAACATGGACCTTCAGAGTAACAGAACAAAAGTCCCTAACAGCGGAATCCTTTTTTGTTTAACACAGAGATAATAAGAAAAAAGAGAAAACCCTTAGACGCGCCGACCATATAACCGCGACACATAGTATCTACCTACTGGCTAATGGGCACATAACAGTTGTATGACATTTTAAAAGCAGGAGAGAGAGGTCTCTGAATCTATGGAAAATCCAAAAAAGGTTCAGGTTCCCTCCATGCGTCATATAGGCGGCTTACTCTTTACACTGCCAGCTTGGAGTCCTGGCGTTATCACTACCAAGACCATCTGCTCATTGGGATCGCAGCATCAGACAGCGTCAGACACGAGAGCATCACCCTCTCCGTCCAAGGGGGGGGGGAATTGCCCCTGGAGGTAGGAGAGGAGTTTGTGGTGACGGGTGTGCAAAACGGAACGCGATGAGCGAAGACATGGTCTTGATTGCCTCCGTCGCCCTCAAAACACACACGAGCTTCCTGCTATACTTCCGGTGAGAAATATGTGGATATTCTGCCATTATTGTGGAAAACTTTTAGGATCGCCGGGTAGAGTCGGGCACACACATCACCTGCTGATGCACGAAACAGGCAAGTGGCACACTGTAGAGAAGGCGGTTTTGCGCTACTTTCGGACCACATACGTTTGCAGTAGAAAGAAGTCTGCAATAACACCATAACTTCCGAAGGTTACGTTCGGAGAATCTTAAGCCTTCGGAAGGCACGGATGATTGCCTGTTTGTCTGTAAAATCGAGGAACTTAGCGATGATTTGGCGAGGACGATCGGGTCGCGAAGGTAGTCTATTCGCACGAGAGGAACAGGACTCCTAGGCCACCCTCCCATCAGATCTGGTCACTATGTGATGTGCAGCGTATCGACTTTTACACGGCCCCCGAAGAGCCTAAAGGCTTACTGTTAGTCCCTTACAAAACAAGACGGTTACATGACGGCACATTTGCCTGGTACCACCCCCCCCCGCCTCAGAGACCCCCACTATTCTTAGATTGTTTCTTCTTGATCTATTTTCGAGGTCGTCTAGTTTGTCTCTCAAGCGAACATTTTCCTGAGCTAAGTCCGAGAGTTCGGAACGTACTCTATCCATATCGCTGGTTAAATCCTGGAGCTGTACATCTTGGTCGTCCAGGCGCTCTGTATGTATTTTAACGTCAGCTTTTACTTGTGCCACCATACGCGCCACTGAAGCGGTTAAAGAGGCCTGGAGGTCTGCCGAGATCTGCTTTGCCACCTCTGAAACTATCGCTGCGAATTGTGTACTTGTAGGGTCTATCTGGAAATGTCGTGGAACTGCATTCATTTGCACCATCTGGGTATTAGGCGACAGCCCTGGAGATAAAGGGGAAGCAGTTGGTGAGGCTGCGTCTACGGCTTGACCTAGGTTACCTGACAGGTTTCGCGACTGCCTGCTGCTGGGAGGTGTAGGAGAGGCGGGGTCCTGTCCCTTGTTATCTTTGCCCAGTTGCTTAGCAGTTTTAGTGCGCCCCATCTTGCACACAAATTTTTCCATATACCGGAACTGCTGAAATCTTACAGATTAGGATCAGAGGAGGGTATAACAGCTTGGTTATATGGAGCCGGGTCACTGTAGCTGAAGCAGGGCTAACAGCCAGTGTAACCTGTACCAGTACTGTTAGAGTCCTGCTGAAAGGGTTCAGAGGGAGGTATAGCGGCTTAGTTATATGGAGCAGGGTCTCTGTTGCTGAAGCAGGGTTGTACGACCGATGTAGCTTATACCGGTACTGATGGGGTCCCGCAGAACAGACTCAGAGGTAGGTATAATGGCTGAATTATATGGAGCAAGGCCTCTGCACCTAAAACAGGGCTATATGGTCGATGTAGCGTATAGCGGTGCTGATGGGGTCCTGCAGAGTAGGTTCAAAGGAAGGTATAACGGCTTATTTATGTGGAGCAGGGTCTCTGCAGCTGAAAACAGGACTATACGGTCAAATGCGGCTTGTAACAGTACTGACGGAGCTCTGCAGAATAAGTTCAGCAGGAGGTATAACGGGTTAATAGTAAGGAGCAGGGTCACTGTAGCTGCGACAGGGCTATTTGTCCAATGTCGGGGCAGTAACCTGGGTTTAGTTAACAGTCCCCAGATAGTAGGCTTGCCCACGCCGCAATTCAAGGGTGATTAGCGCAGCAAAAACAGAGTCACTGTGTATTTAGTGGTGTCTCTTTAGTAGGGCTGAGGTACTAAATGCTGACCGATGGATGCAGCAGTTGTCTGCAGTAAGTCAGTAGTGAGAGTATCACCCAGGCTCTGCTGGGATGCTTGCATGCTTTGTAGGGGCAGGACCCAGTCCTTTTACATAAGGGCTCTGAAGATTGTTGGGTCCCTGAAGGGGCGATGGTCTATGTCCTCATGTTGGACCTTGGAGCTTATGTCCTTTGAGTAGGATAAGGGGAGGGGGCCCCGCCAGATGTCCCTATTATGCCGGCCCCCTGCCTCCGCTTGTGCGACTCCCCGGTACCTCAGTGGAGTCTCTGTGCCAGCTCCTCGTAAGTCCTCCCCTCGGCTGGATTGCAGGTAGCCCGCGATGTTGTAAGGAGGCGTCTCTCCGCGGGTAAACTGCGGGCGTGAGGGGGTCCGTTGGATGTCAGGGTCCGCTGGCTGCGCCTTTCCTGTTAGCTGTCCACGTGGGGCAGGATGGAAGCGCGGTTTCGCGGGCTTTTCAAAACTCCGCCGTTCCAGGCTCAGTCCTGCTCCACGGCGGTCACGGAATGTTCCGATGGGGTTCAGGAGGAACCCAGTCAGTTCCGGGCGGTTGTTGGGCTCTTTTGACTGGTTTATATTGCCGGATTCGCCCCGATGTCCAGGAGCTCCTGCTCTAGCCTTTCACCATGGCGGCGCCGGAACCGGAAGTCCCGACACTGTCTTTCCTAACACACGTGACAGCAGTCCGCCGTTCTTCCGGGAGGTATTTAATCATGGAACTTTCAATATACAGTCTGGCAGCGTCATCTTCGTCCAGCATGTAAGAGTGGGTGCTGGTCTTTTTTCCCTCATCTCTGGGACCTATGGTATTCATCTAAACATCGTTCTATGGATTCCACCAGGACATTATTAAGGAATGTAAATATATTTCAAATATCATTACTAGTGTTGAGCGATTATTATCGACAAAGTTGAAATCGGCACGGTTTTTATGTTGATCGGATTTTTTCGATCACGCGAAAATTTTTGGTTTAAAATCTGTGATAATCTATTAATATCGCGCCATTGTCTATAAGAGCAGACTTTTGGTTGCCCCTCTCTCAAAAAGTCACAAACTGTTCTCTTTGTTAAAACAGACAACTATGCTTTAGTGTAAATTTAGACCCTAGGAAATTTAGAGATTTTCAGTTTTTAGTTACTTAGGCCGAAAATTTTTAAAGGACCATCTAGCGTGTAAAGCGTGGGGTGGGGGGGGTGGGGGGGGGGGGGGGGGCGAACACAGCAGACGGTGGCAGGCGGCTTTTAAAAGGAAGTGGTAATTGTGCTGCCCAGAGTCTGTTTTGACCCTGCATTGAAATGGGATTTTTAACTTTTTTTCCCATTTTTTGGGGAAAATATTACTTGTATTTTGTGCACCTGAATTATTTTAGGATACAATTTTTTTATAACTGTAGGTGTTTTTGATAGGGCAAAACTCCCCTTTTATTATTTACACGATTTAATGGGTTTTTTTTTTTCACTTTGGCGAGCTCAGTTTTGTTCAAAAAAACCCCACTTTGTTCTTACAATAGGATACAGAACTTTTTAGTCCCCAAAGGTGTATTTATAGGTGCAAAAAACCACCTTTATTATTCGTACACTTTTAAAATTAGTGTTTTTCATTTGGCGCAGCCCAGTTTTGTTCAACGACCCCATTTTTTATTACAATGGATACAGAACTTTTTAGTCACCACAGGTGTATTTATAGGTGAAAAAACCACCGTTTATTACCCGTATAAATTTCAAATGGGTGTTTTTTTTTTATTTTGGGTCTCCCCCAGTTTTGTCATGGGCCCACCTTGTATTACATTTGAATACAGCAATTTTGTATCCCCGCGGTGTATTTAAGGGTGCAAAAAACCCCCTTTTATTATCTGTATAATTTAAAAAAAGGTTTTTTTTTTTATTTTTGGTGGGGCCCCCAGTTTTGTTCATAAGCCACTTGCACTTAAAATTTGAATACAGAAAATTTTTGTAGTCACTGCGGTGATTTATGGGTGAAAAAAACACCTTTTATTACCCTTACATTTCAAATGTGTTTTTTTTTACTTTGGTGCGGCCCATTTTGTTCATAAGCCACCTTGAATTTAAAATTTTAGTACAGAAATTTTTGTAGTCCGAGGTGTATTTTTAGGTGCAAAAAAACCTTTTATTACCGTACACAATTTAATTAGGGTTTTTTCCCTTTTTTGGCGCGTCCGGCTTTGTTATGAGCCCCCTTCCCCATTAAAATTTGAAACGAATTTGTAGTACCGCAGGTGTTTTTTATAGGTGAAAAAAAACACCTTTTATTACCCGTATACATTTCAAATAGGTTTTTTTCACTTTGGCGGTTCCAGCTTTGTTCTAGAGCCCCCCTGAATTAAATTTGAAATAAGCAATTTTGTAGTCACCACGGGGGTTTTTATAGGGCAAAAAACCCCCGTTTTTATCCTTTAAAATTTTTTAAGTAGCTGTATTGCACGGGGTGCTGCCCTAGTTTTTTTAAAATAGCCCGTTGTACGACAATTCTGTAGAAAAAATTTTTGGGCAACTGTTCTCGTTTGTCTTGCGCAAAAAACCAATTTTCATCCTTGAAATTTAAATAGCTTTTTTGCGTGTTAAATCTCAGTTTGGCGCAAAGATAGCGCATTTGTATGATATTTTGTTGAAACTATAAATTTCCCTAGCCCTCGGGGCATTTAAAAACCCTTTGGGATAAAGGGGGGAAACCTGTTGTTTTTGTTTATGGTTCTTCCACCAGACTGCATTTACAGGTATTCGCAAGAAACTTTTCAGTTTCAAATCCTATTTGGTGTAGGAAAATTAGGGGAATTTAGAATGCTGTGTTTTGCCTTTTTTAAAAAGAGACTTTCCAAAATTTTTCCATCCCTTTCTAAAATTTTTTATTTTTTTGAACATGAGCGAAAGGCAGGTGGTAAGCGAAAAAAGAGGGGGGTAGGCAGGAGGAAGAGGACGAGAGAAGGACTCCTTCCGTGCTGTCGACAACAGAAGCCAGGGATGTCGGTTGCGGGACCGCGGGCCCTGTATCGCGGGGTGGGCCCTGTGAATCTCTAACGAACACGTCGCCAATCTGTTCTTCAGTGGTTAATGCCCCCCGCATCCAGCGTTTTACCCCCTTTATCCCCCAGTCAGGCCACAAATGCCCGCTTGAATCATCACATCCCCCAAACATGAAGCGAAGGCAGCCCAAAGTCAACCCGTTACCCCCCACTGGGGATAACCCATTTTCTGAAGCCTCTTTGATGACAAAATGCGGTTGGGGTAGAAGGCATGTTAAAAGATCAAGGGGCCCAAAGAGGATGTTTTTGCTGCTTGACCCCTTTAAATGATCCCATCAGAGGGGGAGAAGGAAGCCAGTCAATTGGGAAAAAATCCCGGGCGGTCGAAACGCTTGCAGTGCCTCTTGTTGTAGCCCGCAGCTCCTGGAGCAAAATGTGGAGACCAAGTCACCTGTGTTGATGATGATGATGATGACTTTGGGGATCCAACGGGGTCTTTTAGCAAAATTTGTTTGCGACGTTTCATCACTGGATGAGGAGGGATTTTGGGGTAAAAGTCAGTACGGGGCACCCTCAAAAAAAAGGGGAGGGCGGTCGCAGAAAATCCCCCTGAGATGTTCCGCCACCACGATCAGCGGGGGGAAAAACCCTTCTGCATCGCCGTCGAAAAGGTCATGACCCTCAAGCCTGGGCCTTTTTTCGGCAAGCCTCTGATTACCCAGTGATTCAATGCGCCTTTGCCGTAAACGCACAGTAGAGGCAAAATCTTAGGTGTTTTACCACCCCAAATGTTGTCACTGTGCGAATGCATGAGTTGAAAATGGAGGCAACACTTGGCACAAAAGGCCACACGTGCCGGGTTTTCCCAAACCCCTGCATACCCCCCTTTTCTCCCCCCTTCCTCCCCCGTACCACCAAGCGTTCCCAGCTCCCATGCTCTCAGAGAAAGATAGGGATCAGCCTCCGCTTCAGCCTCCCCGCGCCCGAGTACCCAGCACCACCAAGGGGCCCATCCTTCCCATTCTCCTTCCACCAGTTTTTACGACCTGCACCCGTACAGTGGCCAGTTAGCGCCACCCTTTTGTCTTCCGGGTTTGGGAGCAAAGAAACACTTTAACCCAAAAAACCCTCCCCAAAAACCAAAAGCCTGAATGTCGGGATTGCCAGGCTTTTGGGTTTTGGGAAAATTTTGCCTTTCCCTCTGGTGGCACAATGGGTTTGCCCCGTCATGGCCCTTGCTGCCCCAAATACCAGTGCCGAGCAGGCATTTCTTTGCAGAAAGCGCCCTGCCCGGCCAGCCACGGGCATCTAAATTTCAAACCGTTGTCTGCATCTGTGTCCGGAAAAGTCCCTCTGACCCCCACACTGATGTAAGCAGGCCCAGGCCCCTATATCCTGTGACGTGAAAGTGGCTTCAGGCTCGGGGCCGCTTTCAAAACCGCAGGGAAAGGTGCGGGTTTTTCCCCCCAAAGGGCCTCTGGTGGCATCAGGGGCCCCGAGAAACCAGGGCCGTGTTGAAATTAATCTGTCTTGGAGACCCCCCCACAAGGGCAGGGGCTGGGACCTTCCGCAACGACCCCGGGGTGGTGGGTGATAAGAACCCTTTGGAGGAAAGGGGGGGGGTGGATAACGGTCGAAAACTGCTGGGGCCCCCCTTAAGATCGGAGGGGGAGCACATCCCTTGCCCCGGCACAGTCATGAACCTTGTCGTCCAGAAAAATTTCTAAAACACACCCCGGGTTGGACTGCCTGCTGAGGAAAGGCTCGAGGTCTGATTCCACTTCCCCCCCTTCGCCCCCCTCTTACCCGCTGGCTGCGTTGCAAAGTCAGTCGGCCTCCCCGTAAAAACCGTCCATTGTTGAGTGGCAAAAGCTGGAATTCCACCCTCCAATGCTCCAGCGATTTGTGGGAGCACGCAATGCCAAAAAATACGAAGTGACACATGGCCTGACAAGCAGCAGTGCGGACTCGGGGTGTTTAGCCACCCAAGTGGAGGCAGGTGAAAGAGCTTGAACCCCCCCTTGCCAGTTTTTTAAGAAAGCCACCAAATGGTCAGTGCGGACAAAGCCCCTTGTCAGCATGAGCATTTTGGTATTTAGTTCTGGTGATCTTGGACACTATGAAAATCATGTCCCGCCAGGGGAGGAGGAAGGACACAGATGCGGCACAGAGCCTTTCTCTCCCTCGAATCCCCCAAGGCCCCACGTTTTTCATTTTTCGGTCTCATTAGGCAGTGGTGGGGTCCCCGGGGTGTGCAAAGGGGCGCATCAGCTTTCAGGGTGCATATCTGAGGCAAGTCAGGGGGTGTTGAAGCTGTGCCGGAGGAAGCGGAGGAGGAGGGGGGAGGAGGTATTCCTAACACCGAGTTACGATGTCCCTGCCTTTGGAAAAAGGTTGGCGGAATTTAGGCGGAGGAGGAAAATGAGGAATTTTAGTTTGTTAGTGCCTTTTGCCCCTAGGTTGGGGAAAAACAAGGCTCCATCTCTCACATGATGCTTGGGTGCTCCATTTCCTCAACATGATCCTGCATAAGGGCCATCAAAAATGAACAAAAGTTCTGGGGGGCCCCCTCCTGGATCCCCCCGGGACAAAACCAAAAAAAAAACAGAACTTTTCCCTTCCACCCCCCCAAATAGAGGTAAAATGCTGGAAATGGGGCCCCTTTCTAAAATTTATCAACTGGAGAATCTGATTCGTCTGTTACGTTCTTCAAATGTCCTGGGAAAAACGTCATGACGTGACGCGTGAGTGCCCAAAGGGCCCCATGCAGCAGCAGCAGCAGGGAATGTGGCAGAAGCCCAATGGGGGACCTCTGCAATCTTTATTTTCCACTCACAAAGGCATTTAATGCAGGGCACACTATAATACACAGAGACCGCTTAAATCATGGTGCCGATATTGCGTCTAAACCGAGTTTTTGGATGTGTTCCCGGGCCCAATTGACTTCTGGGTACCAAAATGGATGAATGGGCCCGAGCCGCTGCCACACCTTAGGGTGTTTTTTTTGTCCCCCCCAGCAGCCCCGCGCATATCTAGGACCTTCAGCACACTGGGGAGTCATTAAAAAACAAAATCTTCCGGGTTTTCAGATAATGTGGATCTTTGACTTTCATCAAGAGAATCGGGATGGAAACTCTGTGATGTTGTGGGGGCCCCCAATTGCCGAGGGCCCCGATTAGTTGCCCGGTCAATTCACATTCCTCTTCAATCGAAATGGTCCTCTTGAAAAATTTTTTTAAAAGACATTTCTCTTGCAATTTTTTTCTCATTTCCCAAAATTCATTTTGGGGTTTTGCGGTGTGGAGACTGTAAAATACCCCAAGGTTTCATGAAAAAAACGTATTCCTTTTTCTCACTTTTTTTTAAAAATTTTTTTTTTCGCATTGTCAAGGGTTTTGGGTCATGTTGCTGGAAAAACAAATAATTATGGTCTTTTGGAACAAAATGTGGTTCTAAGTGGCATTTCTCCACAAAATTTTTTAATATGGCTGAAAGTCATTTTAATTTTTTTTGGTAATGTTGCTGTGGAAAATTTTAAAAAATCATGGCCTTTGGAACCGAATGTGGCTTTTTAAATGCTTTCTCCCCCAAATTTTTAACGTGGCTGAGAAGTCATTTTTTTTAAATTTTTTGGGTCGCTGCTTTGAAAAACAGCAATACTACAGGCCTTTCTAAAAAATGTTGTTTCTAACAGCATTTGTTCTTCACAATTTTCAAAAGTGGTCAAGGGTCTGTTTTGAATTTTTGGGGGGATTTTTTTTCTGTGAAAAACAGGGTAACTACAGGTCCTATTTAAAAAATGTGGTTTTTAACAACATTTTTTTTTCACAATTGTCAAAGTGGCTCAGGGTGTAGTGCTGTCAAAAACAGGAATAAGGTAGGGGCACGTTAATGAACACATATTTTCAAAAAGACTTGTTTTTATAAAATCTTTAAAATAGCTAGCAATTCCGAGTGAGCAATCCATTTAATACAATTAAAAAAAAGGAAACAAGAGTGTGGGATTCCCTCCATTTTTAAAAATGGGTTTTTTTTAGAATTAAAAATACTAAAAAACTTCATGTACAAAATAGTGATTTCAAAATAATTCCTCTGAATTGTACAAGGGAGGTACAGGAAGACTTGAACAGATGTAGGTTACCCAGGACAGGTATAGTCAATGTCCAGTTCAACTCAAATGGTGGTTCGAAGACTCCTTTTTCCGGCACTTTTTAAATTTGTGGGTCATGCAGGTTTGGGGCTCATGCTGTGGCCCAGGACAGATATAGTCAATGTCCAGTTCAACTAAAATGGTGGTTCAAAGACTCCTTGTTCTGGCACTTTTTAATCTGGGGGTCAGACAGGTTTAATGGTCAACTGTGGTACAGAACAGGTATAGTCATTTGTCCAGATCAACTAAAATGGTGGTGAAAGACTCCTTTTCCCGCAATTTTTAATCTGGGGCATGCAGGTTTGGGCTCAGCTTGCCCGGACAGGTATAGTCAATGTCCGTTCAACTAAAATGGTGGGTTTAAAAGACTCTTTTTCCGGACTTTTTAATCTGGGGGTCAGATAGGTTTAAGGGTCAAGCTGCGTTCCACGACAGGGATAGTCGATGTCCAGTTCAAGTAAAATGATGGTTCGAATAATACTGCCTTCTGGCACTTTTTAATTTGTGGGTCATGCAGGTTTAAGGGTCATGCACTGGTACAAGACAGGGATAGTGAATGGTCTGTGATTTTCTTTCTGTGGCTTTTATAACCTAAGTGTGTTGCCTAAGATGTAGCACGTATCCATTTGACTGTTCTGGATGTTAATTCCAGCTTCTCCAGCCTTGTTTGGGTGTAAGAATGAAGGTGTTGTTCCTCTCCCATAGACTTTAATGGTCATCGGCGATAATCTATTATTGACTATCGGAAACCGTCTTGATAATTGCCGATATCGATTATCGACCCGATGACGATAGTCGACGTTATTGCTCATCACTAATCATTACCCGTCTCTACTATCAATATAAGGACCTAAACTATTCGTATTTGTAAATTACGGTTTTGACTCTTACTGTTCCCTGATGAACCCACTGCATCTGTGGGGGAAACGCGTTGGGACAGGGATTTATTGTGTGTTTGTTTCCCTTTCTTCATGTCCGAGATAGAGGTTGTTCTATTTTATGTATGTGTTTTTGTGTTTATTAGTATTGTATTTACACGTGTGTGATTGTTTTGAGGTATGGTGTAAGGTCTAGGGAGGGTGTAGGGTGTTGTAGAGTGGGTTCGGGTGTGGGGTCGCCCTTTTTGGGGAGGGTTCTCCGCTGCTTTTTGTTTGGTAGAGTAGTTAGTAGGGCTTTATAGGACATATTAGTCCCCCTTTTATATCAGGTTATTAATAAAGGTTATTTTTTATTGTATCTATTTAGCCCTAAGATATCGGTATTCTGTGGTTTTTTGTATATACTCTTTAAGATATCGAGCGTTTTTTCATTGAGTGGCTTCTCCGCCGTTGTATCTAGGAGTTTCTGTAGTTTTTGGCTATCCATAAGCTCCATAGACTGTTCTAAGATATCGGAGTATTCAGTATCATTTCTTCTAAGAAGTAAAAACTGAGCATATGTAAGACCTTTGATTACATAATGTGGATGAAAACTATCACTATGCAGTACCGTAGGTTTACGGTATCCTCTATTTCAGAGTCCAGCTGTCTGGTGGAAATTGTGTGGCATACAGCTTTGTCCTTTGCTTAATCAACAAGTCTTCATAGGTTAATGGGCTCAGTCATTACTCAACACACCATAACTCACGTCTTCTTCTAGTCAGCTCAGTGCCTCTCAGCTTCTTTGTTTCTCCACTGCAGGGATAGTCACTAGAGCATAAATGGGAGTGCTAACAGTCTTTCAACATGTAGCTCCCTAGTCCCGTCACTGACCAAACTCACAATCCCCATGAGCTCACCCACACCAATCTCACTGGTGTCCAACTCTCAGAGTGGGCTGGCTGGGATTGGAGGTTGGCATAGGTTTGGAAGACCTAGTTATGTTGGTTGCTCAGGCACTCTATAAGTCCTTGAACACAGTCAATTCTAGGAAACTTCCCATCTGGACCCGATGCAAATGTTTGGACATTCTGCCCACCAGTATAAAAAGCCTGTGGATGTAGATATCTTTACCAGTACCAACCACTTTAATAAGCTAGAACATGGAGGCAACTTGGCCTCCCTTTGGGACCTTATTCTGATCAGTAGTCCTTTTACAGTGGGATTAGAGTAGGGTAGCATGGGTGACACATGCTTTGTGATATACAGTCAGCTGTTTAATAATAATAATAATAATCTTTATTTAAATAGCGCCAACATATTTCGCAGCACTTTACAATGTAGAGGGTATAATTACAGACAAAAGAAAGACATTACACAGTGAAAGCTACTTACAGGTGAGACACAAGGTGTGAGGGCCCTGCTCGCAAGAGCTTACAATCTAAGAGGGTGCCTGGGGGAAACAAAGGGGGAGAAGTGCTAAATTTACAATGGCCCAGCCATGCTTTATAAATATGGGGAGGTTTACATTAAAATTTGGTGAACCTGCCACCAGCTGTTTGATGAGAGCCGGCTCCTGTTCTAGAGGACAGGACCAGATAAATCTCTATTTCTGGACATTTTATCCCTTTGATGCAACAGTCAATAGTGACCACTCCTTCTTCAGCCTATCGAAACCCCCACAAAAAGATTGTGGGGTGCCAATGGGTTTGACTGTAGCTGGGGTCTCATTGAAGGCCACCATGTCTGCCTTCAGGGTATACTCATTAAGCCCTGACAGAGGTTACATTATTTATTCCACATGTTAAGCGTCATCAAAAATTAAACCTAAAAAAGTGCTAACATTTCTTTTCATCATCTGCTTGCCAAAAAATAGAACATAAAGGGCGACATGTAAGTACGGGGCTGTACCAGTATGCTGGTGTCCTTTCAGCCCAAAAACTGGCGCAGCCCAGTCCTCTAGATTTATGAGCAGTCGACTCCAAAATTAGGCGCATTTTGTAGTGCCTGCATCACTTTGTAATGCGCCAAAGATGTGGGGGCATTCTGTGGGCGTGTCGCACTACAACCGTATGATTCTATATATTTATGACTGGAGGACGGCAAAACTGGGCGCATTACTGCTGTAACAGCCAGACCAAATTAAAAATGGTTTACCTGAGCTTGAGTTGTCATAGTGGAACTAGAATATGCCAAATCTATGACCCACAGTGAACAGGTTCATACATTCTACACTGCCTTATAGCTATTTAGAACTGACCTCTATGCGTGTAGATCATACATGTCGCCCAGAGTGATTAAAAAGTCATATAAACCCCAAAATGGTAACAATAAGAAGCACAGGTCTTCCTGCATTAATTTGGTATTGAACTGACCCGTACAATAAAGGTATCATGGTATTTTTACTGGCTGGTGAATAGTGTACATTAGGAATGAGAAAAAAAAGTAGAATTACTGTTTAGTATTTTTTTCATTCCTCTCAGAAAGAGTTAATAAAATTTCATCAGTAAGTTACATGTACCTAAAAATGGTGCTAATGAAAATAATATTTGTTGGACAAGAAAAAAGCCCTAATATGTATATGTCCACAGAAAAATAATTAAAAAAAAGCATGCAATGCACAGCGTATTGTCTGAACACTGACAGGCTGACCGCCAACCGCTTTAACCTCTGCAGCAATCAGCATTCATACATCTATTTTGAAAAGATAATCTCATGTGCATTCAGTAAGACGCTGTGTGAGAAGGAGACAACCGTTGGTACAATAGTAAGAAAATGAAAGAAATAAAAATGACTGTCAATTGAGGTTGATCTGGTGCACCATGCAAAATCTCACCTCGTGGGGTATCCTTGATCATGAGGAAGGTGGGAGATCAGCCTAAAACTACATGGGAGGAACTTGTTAATGATCTCAATGCAGCTGGGACCACAGTCACCAAGAAAACCACTGGTAACACATTACGCCATAATGGTTTAAAATCCTGCAGTGCCCGCGAGGTCCCTCTGCTCAAGAGGCACATGTGCAGGCCTGTCTGAAGTTTGCCAATGAATACCTGGATGATTCTGTGAGTGATTGGGAGAACGAGCTGTGGTCAGTTGAGACAAAAATTTAGCTCTTTGGCATTAACTCAACTCGCTGTGTCTAGGCGAAGATAAATGCTGCCTATGACACAAAGAACACTGTCCCCAATGTCAAGCATGGAGGTGGAAACATTATGTTTTGGGGGTGTTTCCCTGCTAAGGGCAAAGGACTACTTCACTGGATCAATGGGAGAATGGATGGAGCCATGTACCGTAAAATTCTGAGTAATAACCTCCTTCCCTCCACCAGGCCATTAAAAATGGGTCATGGCTGGGTCTTCCAGCAAGACATTGACCCAAAACATACAGCCAAGGCAACAAAGGAGTGGCTCAAAATGAAGCATATTTTTTTTTGTTGACACGTTCGTTTTTCTCTCCTCGCCTTACCAGAGCCATAATTTTTTTTATTTTTCCACCTACATAGACATATGAGGGCTTTTATTTTGCGGGACAAGATGTACTTTCAAATGGTGTTATCCACTGTACTATAGATTATACTGGGAAACCGCAAAAAAATTCCAAGTGGGACAAATTGTGAAAAAAACGTACTTTCGCCATGTTTGCGGGTGTTTTGCTTTTACGGCTTTCAATCTTCAGTAAATATAATGTGTTATCTGTATTCTACAGGTTGATACGTATCCGCCAAAACCAAACAGGGTTTCCATTATGTTTTGGTACCGTAAAAAAATTCCAAACATTTTCTATTTTTGAATTTGCGCCACAGCACCATTTTGTGCGACCAATAACTTTTTTGTACTAACACATACGGACGTCAGTAAGGGTGCGTTTTTTGCGGGCTAAAGTGTACTTTTTATTGCTAGCAGTTTGGAATGCATGCAACTTTTTGGATCAATTTTATTCCAATTTTTATGCGACCTGAAATGACCAAAAAACGCAATTCTGGCATTTGGAATTTTTTTTCTTCTATGGCAGAGGTCTTCAAACTGCGGCCCTCCAGCTGTTGGGAAACTACAACTTCCATCATGCATTTATATAATCTATAACAGTGGGCATGATGGGAGTTGTAGTTTTCAAACAGCTGAAGGGCCACAGTTTGAAGACCGTTGTTCTACGGTGTTCAGCAGACGGGATAAATTATGTTATATTTTTATAGATTGGACTTTTTCAGATGCGACGATACAAGATTTGTGGCCGGAAGTGGGGCAAATGATGACATGGCAGCGGTGGGAGCCGTCACAAGATTGGCATCATTTTTTTATTTTTTGTACGACGTTAGGGGGCTTAGAAATTTAGTAGTAATTTGTCACATTTTCAAGAAAATTTGTAACTTTGATATTTTTAAAGATCAGTCCAGTTCTGATGTGGCTTTGAGGGGCCTGTATGTTAGATACCCACATAAATTACTCCATCTAAGAAAGTACACCCTTTAAAGTATTCAAGACAGCATTTAGGAAGTTCATCAAACCATTAGTTGTTTCACAGAAATGAAAGCAAAGTGCAGGTGAAATTTCAAAATTTCCCTTTTTTTTTTTTTTTTTTTTTTACAGATTTTCAATATTTATCCGTTATTCAATGGAACACGGTAGATGTGACCAGGGAATTGCAACACAATATTGATTCCCCCATTTCTGCCATTTTCAGAGATATCCCATAGGATGAGCACCCACCAGACTCTGGGGTTTCATTTTCAATACGATTTTATTTAGGCACAATTCCAGGTTTGCGGACACCCTAAGTTGCTAAACCTTAATAAACTCCCCTATAAAGACCCCATATTGGAAACCCCTTAAGGAATATATACAGGGGTTTAGTCAGTATATTGACCCCATGGTTATATCACAAACATTTTTAACGTTAGGCTGTGAAAATAAAAAATAAATTTTTTTCCAACAATCTGCAGTTTTAGCTTAAAATGTTTCATTTTTACAGGGAATCCTGTAAAAAAAGCATCCTAAAGTTTGTTACGCAATTTCTTCTAAGTTCAGAAATACCCTATATATGGGTGTAAACTGCTGTTTGGGCACATGGCAGGGCATTGAAGGGAGAGAGCGCTATTTGGCTTTAGGAACGCAGATTTTGGTGGGTGCCATGTTACATTTGCAAAGCCCACAAAGTACCATAACAAGTGAAACCTTCCAGAAGTCACCTCATTTTGGATTCAACACCCCTCATGGATCTCATCTAGGGGCGTATTGTGCATTTTGGGTGCACAGGTGTTCCATAGGTTTTTTTAGAATTAGACCATGAAATGGGGGAGTGGGGAAAGCACATTTCCATCATTGATTTTTGGGCTTCATTTTTACAGCGTTTGCAGTGTAGCATAAATGACAGGATAACCTTACTATGTGGTCGGTACAATTACAAGAAAATACATTTTATATAGGTTTATATAGATATGTTTTACTACTTTTACACAATAGAAATGAGTTTAAAAAAACTGCGCTTTTATGTCATTATAGTCATAACTTTTTTTATTTTGTTGTGTACAGAGCTGAATAGGGGCTTGTTTTTTGCAGGATGAGTTGATATTTTTATTGGTATCATTATGGGTTTATATGACACTTTGATCACTTTTTATTAAGGTTTTTGTGAGGCGTTTTGAACAAAACACAACAATCTTTGAAGTGTTTATTTTTACAGCGGTCACCATGCGGTATAAATGACATACTGGCTTTACTCAGCAGGTTGATATGCTTACAGTGATACCCAGTTTTGTATTTTTTTATGTTTTACTGCTTTTACACAAAAAAAACACTTTTATTAAAACAGGAAAACAAGTTTTTGCTTCGACACAGTCTGAGAGCCATAACTTATTTTTTTTGTACAGATATGTGTAGGGGCTTGTTTTTTGTGGGATGATTTGACATTAGTGATGAGCGATTGCGTCAACTATCGTCATCGGATCGATAGTCGATATTGTCAATTATCATGCCGATATCCGATAATAGAAAACCCACGATGACCATTAAAGTCTAGGGGAGAGGAACAACACCTTCTTTTTTACACCCAAACAGGGGAGAAGAAGCTGGAATTAACATCCACAGCAGTAAAATGGATACGTTCTACATCTTAGGCAAGACAATTAGGCAACAAGAGTCACAGAAAAAAAATGACAGACTATTCACTATCCCTGTCCTGTACCACAGCATGACCCTTAAACCTTCATGACCCACAAATTAAAAAGTGACAGAGGCGTTTACTTGAACCATCATTTTAGTTGAACTGCACATTGACTATCCTGTCCTGGACCGCAGTATGACCATTAAACCTGTCTTTACCCATAGATTAAAAAGTGCCGGAAAAAAAAATGAGTATTTGAACCACCATTTTTTGTTGAAACTGGACATTGAATATGCCTGTCCCGGACTTCAGTATGACCATCAAACCTGTCTGACCCACAGATTAAAAAGTGCCTGAAAAAGGAGTCTTTGAACCACCATTTTAGTTGAACTGGACATTGACCATACCTGTCCTAGGCCACAGCCTGAGCCCCAAACCTGCATGACCCCCAGATTTAAAAAGTGCCGGAAAAAGGAGTCTTTCAACCACCATTTTAGTTGAACTGGTCATTGACTATACCTGTCCTGGACCACAGCATAGCCCCAAACCTGCATGACCCCCAGATTTAAAAAGTGCTGGAAAAAGGAGTCTTTCAACCCCCAATTTATTTGAACTGGACATTGACTTATACCTGTCCGGGCCACAGCATGCCCCTTAAACCTGTCTGACCCACACATTAAAAAGGCCTGAAAAAGGAGCCCTTTGAACCACCATTTTAGTTGAACTTGGACTTTGACTATACCTTCCGGGCCACAGCTGAGCCCCAAACCTGCATGACCCCCCAAGATTAAAAAGTGCCGGAAAAAGGGATTTTCAACCCCCAAATTTTAGTTGAACTGGACATTGACTATGCCTGTCCGGACCGCAGCATGACCCATGCTGACGAAGATGATGACATTTGTGTTCGTGACTGGGAGGATGAGGAGGTAAGATTGCTGGATGCAGGTTGCATTAACCACTGAAGAACAGATTGGTGATGCTGTTCTTTACTGAGAGTCACAGGACGATGACAGGCCTGACGGTCCTGCAACCGACGATCCGCTGGCTTGCGTGTTGTCGCCAGCACTGGAAGGAGCACCTTCTCTTGTACCTCTGCCTCCGTGTCCTACACCCCTCTTTGCTCGCTTACCACCTCCCATTTCGCTCCATGTTCAGAAAGATAAAAATTTAAGAAGGTATGGAAAAGTTTTTGACAGTCTCTTATTAAAAGATGGCAAATCACAACTATTCTTAAATCCCTTTAATTTCCTACAGCCAACTAGGATTAGAAACTGAATTTTTTCTAGCGAATACCTGTGAAATGCGGTCTGGTGGAAGAACCGTAAGACAAAATCAACAGTGTCCTTCCCTTCAGTCCAAGGATTTACAAATGCCAGTAGGATAGGAATTTGATGGTTTTCAAAAAAACAAACATACAAGTGCTCTATCTGCGCCAAACTGAGATTCACCGAGCGCAATAAAAATATTCAGAAGATACAACGGATGAGAAATTGCGTTTTTTTTCAGCAAATGACAAACAAGAACAAATTACTAGAAAATTTTTCTATCAAAATTGTCGTACAACGTGGCTACTTGAAAAAAACTAGGGCCCCACCACGTGCAATACAGCTATTTAAAAGTCATTAAAGTATAACAAACGGTGGTTTTTTGCACCAATGAAATACACCCAAAAGTAACTAAAAAAATTTCTGTAAACCAAAATTTTAAATACAAGGGGCTATTTTAAAAAAACTGGGGTGAACCAAAGTGCAATACAGCTATTTTTAAAAGGGTTTTACGGATAAGAAAAGGTGGTTTTTGCACCCAAAGAAATAAAAACAGCATTTTACCACAAAATTTCCCGTATTCAAACTTTAGTAGAAGGTGGCTCTTTGAACAAAACTGGTCCGCACCAAAGTGAAAAACACCTATTTAAAAGTTATACGGATAATAAAAGGTGGGTTTTGCACCTATGAAATACACCTGCAGTTACTAGAAAATTTCTGTATCCTAATATAAGTACAAGGTTGCTCTTTGAACAAAACTGGGCTGCGCCAATGTGAAAAACACCTATTTAAAGTTATACGGATAAGAAAAGGTGGGTTTTGCACCTATGAAATACACCTGCAGTTACTAGAAAATTTCTGTATCCTAATATAAGTACAAGGTGGCTCTTTGAACAAAACTGGGCTGCGCCAAAGTGAAAAACACCTATTTAAAAGTTATACGGATAAGAAAAGGTGGGTTTTGCACCTATGAAATACACCTGCAGTTACTAGAAAATTTCTGTATCCTAATATAAGTACAAGGTGGCTCTTTGAACAAAACTGGGCTGCACCAAAGTGAAAAACACCTATTTAAAATTTATACGGATAAGAAGAGGTGGGTTTTTCTCCCTATAAAATTTCAACCTACAGTTACTAGAAAATTTCTGTATCCTAATATAAGTACAAGGTGGGTCTTTGAACAAAACTGGGCTGTACAAAATAAAACGTACAATTTCACCTCAGGTGCGAGGTGTGCTGGACAAAAACTGGTAAAAAAAAAACCATTTCAATGCAGGTTCAAAGCAGAGGCTGGGCTGCACAATATACACTATCCTTTCAAAAGCCTTCCTGTCTGTCTGTGTTCACCCGCACCCCACCCCTCCCCGCGGCTGTACAGCGCTAGTGGCTTCTTTAAAAGTCTCTGTCTAACTAACTAAGAGTTGAAATTCTCTAATCTACCTATGTTCTAATGTTCACAGCTAAAAGCATAGTTGTCTGTATGAATAAAGAGAACTGTGTCTCTGAGCTGAGCTGTATTGAGAGAGACCTAGCAAACGTCCTGCTCTAGTGAGAGACACTGAAACACTGATGAACAGGAAATGCTGTTCTATGCAAAACAAGGTCATGTGATTTTTCCACCCAATGACAACCATACACATCACAGTCATGACGTCACACACCCAGCTCACCCTGCTCTATGCTCTAAGCTGATTTGCTGGCGCCAAAATGACAGGAAGCGCCAAAAAATGGCGCGATAGTAATAGATTAAGTGCAGATTCCCACCCAAAAGAGCGCGGGATCGGAAACTTCCGAACAACCAAACAACCGTGCCCAATTCAACTGTGTCGATGATAATCGCTCATCCCCAGTTGACATTTTTATTGGTATACTTTTTGGCAGGACAAGACTTTTTGATTACTTTTAAATCTGTTTTATTTGGTAGGCAGGATGAAGAAAATACTGCAATCCTAGTAGTGTTTTTTATTTTTATTTTTTACAGTGCTCACTGTGCAGTATACATGACAAGTTAGTTTTATTCTGTGGGTCAATATGATTATGGCGATACAAAGTTTATGTAGTTTTTATGTTGAAGTGCTTTTATTGTATAAAACAATTGTAACGAGCCGGGGTAGAGGATCCACTGAACCGCTGCAAGCGGTGGTACAGGCCACGCCAGGAAGCGGAATCTAAGTGGGTCCCGGTTTTCACCAGAGCCCGCCGCCCAGTGGGCTGGACTTGCCGCAACGGGATTCCACCAGGTTGCTACCCCTGATGTGACTTGCTTGCGGAGGTGGCCGAGGTGCAACACGGTACAGAAATGGTAGACAAACTCGTAGTCGGGGTCAAGCCAGAAGGTCACGGCAGGCGGCGCAGGATCGTGGTCGAGGGACGAGAGCAGATGGGACTGGTAAACAGGAATGACTAACCGGAGTAACGAAAGGCTTCCTCTCATAGGTACTGGTACTATGGATTTGGCAGAGACCCAATGGAGGTGGAGCCAGTATATAGGGTCAGTGGCCGGCAATAACCAATTGACGGTGCGCTGGGGCTTTAAATCTGAGAGAGGCGGCGTGCGCGCCCTAATAAGCGGTGACGCGCGCACCGGCCAGCAAACAGCCGCGAGGAAGCAGGAGCGCAGTCAGGTGAGTGAATGCGCTTGAGGGAGCGAGTACGCCCACTGGCCGACATGCAGACCGCAGCGCCACCCTCTCCAGGTGCAAGGGGAATCACGGGGACACAAGTGCGCCCCCAGCCTGGACTGCAGGCTGCGGTGCCACTCGTGACAACAATATTTATGTGTCGCTATATTCTGATAACTTTTTTATTTTTACATATACAGAGAGCTGTGTAAGGACTTTTTCTTTGCGAGATGAACTGACCTTTTAATTGGCACCACTTTAACATTGATATGAGTTTTCAATCGCTTTTTATTACATTTTATGTGCTGCAGGATGAACAAAACTCGCAATTCTGTGATTGTTTTTTTTTACGGCGCTCACCGTGTGGATTAATTATCATGACAGAGTTATAGTGTAGGTTGTTACGCATGCGGCGATACCAAATATGTGTACTTTATTTTTCATCCTTTTTGGGACGATTGGCACTTGAAAAGGGGAAAAGGGCGGTGTACGTATTTTTATTTTTCGTGTTTGTGTTTTACTGTTTCTTTCACTTTTTTTTTACTTTTCTCTATAGGGGAATTGTATGAGTGATCTTCAGATCACTCATACAATAGGAAACAATGCAGAGCAGAACTGCTCTGTTTTGGTCTCTATGGCAACTGTCAGTCACCATACCCAGCCATGCAAAATTATAGCCTTACTATTCATGTATTTATTAACAAAAATGTCACAAATGTATTAACATAAAAAAGACACACTATCCAAGTTTTATCTAAACATTACAAATGTTCAAAGTGCTTCCCATTGCTGACGTGTCATAAGTTTAGGCGGTGATCTAGTTGTGCCCAGATCCATACTAACATGTCCTTGAATGTGGACTCCACTGCTTCAGTGATGCGTTGTCTCAGGTTATTCATTTGGCTATGGGGCAGATACGATGAGTCACATGTATGAAAACTGTCTACTGTTAGGGTATGTTTGCACTGCTGATTTTGATGCTTATTTTTGAGGTCGATTCGGAGCTTAATCCGCTTCAACATTTGCATAAAAATATGACTGAAAATCAAGAGTAGGATGCCTCCCACTGCTTAGAATGTAAAATCAGTAATTCAGAGTATTTTCGATGCGTATTGTAAGCACCTACAAAGAATTGACATGTCAATTCTTTGAGGTGCTTTACACATAGACAAAACAAAAGTATAGAAGGCAACAATCTGCCTCAGACAGTCCACACATTTTCTAGTTGAAATTCTGCGCTTGAAGTGCTGATTTTTTTGTTAGCTCTGAAAAGCCGTCATATGAACTCACCCATAGACAGTTTTCATACATAATGCCCACTGAGTCCTTGATGTAATTCCAGAACATGTTTACTTTGAAGTCTACTCACCCACCTCCAAGAGCTTTTCAATGATGATCCTCCCATGTGAGGTGCTCAGAGTAATTGGAAGTTGCACAATCACAATATCAAGTAGATGCATTAGCCTCCAGCATCCAGGTTCACATGCTTGAGGATAAGTATTTCCATAAAGCTTGGAATTTAAGAATTTCAATTTCATAGAACAAAATAACATTATGACAATATGGCGGCTCAAGCGTCTCTAAGCGTTTCAGTACAAGAAGTTGGGCAACATGTATCAACAGGGCTGCGCCAGTTATTTGGCTTGATGTCTGCCAAAAAAACTGTCATAGCCCCGGTTCAACATATGTATAACCTGTCGTAAGCCACAAACTGATACAAGTCTGACATCCTCGTCTCTTTTGTTTGCGACATTTGTTAGGGAGGGTGTTGGACTAATCCATACAAATTTCTAAGTGACCTGGCTGACCCCAAAATTTTTGTACTATAATTGTTGAACTATAATTGCCTATAGGTCTAAAAAAATTTCATTCAAAATTCAACTCAATGCATTATTGTCCATGAAGAAGAACAAAAGCTCATAAACGTCAATCTGCTTTAAATGTTTTTCTTTCTACGATAGCACAATACTTTCCCTTCTACAGAACTGTCAATCTTAATCTTGTGGTTAGAATGTTGCAAGAGATAAGTAGCTATTAGAGTCAATCATTGTTAAGAACAGTTACAATTGTAATTTCATAATTTCTTCTTCTCTTCTCTATAGAGAGTAATGTAGTTCATTAAGTTGAATTACTAATGCAAAATTAATTAATCAAGACAGTTTTCATACATGTGGCCCTTACTGTCTATTTTCTGACCACATCTGCTGAAGGTATGTTCCAATAATCTACTACTCTATCAGTAATCTATTCTCAGATATTGCTTATGAACCACCCCCCAGCTAATATAAGATTATACACATTTTATGGTAAGTTTTTTGCTTGAGAGATTTATCCATTTCATAGCCCTCTTTGGAACTATTTTATTTACTTATTTTTGGGGGATAAACAGATATATGTGATTGTTAATATATATATATACATGCAGAAAAAAGCTTAAATAAACATACACATCTTATTTTAGTAATTTTTTACTAATGCAATATAAGCTGCATGAGATTAAAAAATAGGCACATACTTTCGAACTACAAGCAACTCCGGTATTTGTGGTTCTGCAGTCTTCTATCAGTCTTTATCCTCTTGACCATAGTCAATAACTGTATAAGAGCATGACACATCATCGCTGCAACCAAGAAAGACCAAGGAGGAACTCAAAACTATAGGTGGGAGCAGAAGAGGATCAAAAATGGTGGCTTTGTGTTTACATTTATTTTAGCTATATACAACATAACATGGTATTTTCTATATGGTTGGTGACCTCCTTTAAGCACTGCCCCTTGTATCATTTATCCAAATGATTAAAGGGATTATCCAATACCTATAAAACATAAATACTATGCTCCTGGTGCCCCATGAAAAAAGAAAACCTGCATTCACCTTTCTCCTCACCTACTGTATGCTCCAGCTCTGATTCACCTGATCTTCTGTGTACCTTGTTCTTTTTCTACATAGCACTGTCACTGTTGTCGCTGCTGATTGGTTTCAGTGGTTGTGTGCTTATGCTTACATCACTGTTCATAGCTGTTCCCTTCCGAATAGTGATGTAAGCAGAGGCATGTGATCACAGAAGCCAATCAGTGGCTGCAGTAGGGAAGGCCTGAAGAATAAGGCAAACAGAAGACTAGAAATACCCAGCGATGGAACAGAAGTGAGGAGGAATGTTACTGTAGTTTTTGTTTTTTTAATGGGGTACCGGGAGCTTAGTATATATTATATTTATATAGGAAGTGGACAATCCATTTAACCCATTTGATCAGAGATTTATATGTGTCAGACCATCCGTAACCATTTACATTAGCATGGTCTGCATGCTAGATGACCTGACCACACCTCAAGGCATAGGCATTATCATCTTGCATGGGCCAGGGAGCATCAACGGTGGATGAGGGACCAGTAGCCCTCAGTGCTGTTCATTTACTCTGAGCAGAAATTATGGTCTCCAATGATGCTGGAAATGTCACAGAGAGCGCCATGCATCAGCCAGGTTAGGTATCGGTTAGGTACCTTTTCTGGTTGTTTAGCATACAGATCATGCTGATGTAAATGGCTACAAACGGTCTGACGTGACAGTCTGTTGTCTCTCACCTCCCTTATACGTGCCTGGAGTTATGTGGCATTCATCATCCGGTTCCTCTGGGCATTGTTTACAATGAAGCAGTCATCAGTGTGTGATGTAGCCAAAGGATGCCCACTTCTTTGTTTTTCTGTGATGCTTCCAGTCTCTCCTTATCTCTGTTACAACCTGCTAATGACACTCTAAGCTCAGTGGTCACTTCAATCTGGGACCATCCTGCTTGAAGCCTCGCAATGGTGAGTTACTGTTGATATGTTGTAAGGTGTTGTCTTGGTCTCATAACATCAAAATGTGACCAACATGATGAGGAGGACTGTTTAAATCCCAATTCAAATATATCCCCTAAATGTATTGGGTGATTCAGGGATCAAACACCTGTTATGAATTTTGCCATTGCCATTGAACAGTTGAACATGTGCATTCTAAAGTTAAGAGATGGTCTCAAAAATAATTCAAGAAATGTTATCTTCATCCTGAAATTTCAACCAAAATATGCCTAACTTTTTGTGGGAAATATGTAAGTTAGAATATGCATTAGCCTTATTTGAGAAGTTTACACTGTCCTCCATGTAAGTAACACTGAAGAAACTGCCTATAACATTGAAATGAGGGGCACTACATTTACCCATTTTCTATGACAGTACTGTGAATGGAGACCATTTTGAGTAATAGATTTGCAAATCTATAAAAAGTTATATGGCTAGTCTTGAGGAGTTCACTCTAGTCTTAGTGAGCTAATGGCTTCTATTAGTCAATACCACCCCAGATAAAACACAGAGGCTACCCAGGAGGTGCCTTCTATTCGATTTTATTCTTTTTATACATTGTTATTCAAGCAAAACGGATAACCCCATCTGCCTGCATTCACTCCCCCCCCACAGCTGCTCCAGGCTGCTTCCTACTATGAGCTGGGATTGCCCACTCCACTCCCAGCTTTTCAATTATTGATTACACACAAATCTTCCCTCCCTGTTCATTTCATCTGTACGCCTTTACCTCTCATCTTATTCAGAACAAAAAGCATGTGTGTATGTGTGCGAGACACTTTCTTCCTTCTTTACACTTCTTATTCAGCACTGCAGCAGAATACAACTGCAGAGTAAGATCCCCCCAATGTGCTAGACTTCCCCATGTGGTGGCCCGTTCAGCACTGAGAAGAGGACAGCTCCCTGCACCGAGAATTACAGTACTGCTGAGAATGAGCGGATAGGAGCAGGTGGACGAGGTAAGCAGCGCACAGACTGGCAGAGACTTTCACAGCTGCCCATCACTGCACATTAAGATGCTTATACTTCCTGACACTACACGAGACATCGGATTTGCATGAACTTAGTAACTTTTTGTGCATTTAGACAAATCTGAGACAACTTGTGTTATTTAGAGAATTCATGTCAAAGGCTATGTTGGCTTATTCTTCGGCGATTTTGCTTTACTTGTTATACAAAAAAATATTTTAGTTTGTGTCTCAATGGAGCCCAAGTCTACAGCTAAGAAGTAAGATCTGTACAAGACTATTCTGACAGTATATGAAAAGGCTTCTATAGGCTTTTATTATTGAATACACCTTAGTTTAGTACTCTAGTCTTTATGGGGACACATATTTTTCTTGACTATTTCAGTTGATGAATACTACAGTCAGTCGTCGCTGTGAAATAGCTGCTTACTGGGAACAATAGATTGCATAAACCCGCGCAGCTGATGTCGGTTAGCTATATTGTAGACTTAGTGTTTCTTTAATGCATGTAATAATCTGGGGACTGTTTGTAGTACTATGTGTAGGAGAGATGATGAGTGGTTGACATTATGGTTGAAAGTGTTGCACCCTCACAGTTAAAGTTATTGCAGTCTTGTACTTGGCTCAAAGTGCAAGAAGCATGCTGCAGAACTAGCGTGCCTTCACTCTTCACTGCCTCAGCCGCCTGCAGAGCTCTGCTCTCAAGGTCCCTCTGGTAGAAAAGGGGTTAAACCAGACCTGCTGGTTCTGCGGAGTCTGAGTCATCCACAGGAGCTGTCATTTGTCAAACAACTGCACAGTGAGCCAAATGCAGAGTGTCAGGGCAAACAAAATCTCATTACCAGAATCAGTGTGCGTCAAAGGGTGCGCTGTGATTGATAGTAGTCGCTCTTCCTTCAAGTGCTAATAAAACATGGACTGGCTGAATTAAAACACTGATAGCAATATACATTTTTTGGACATGCATAGGACAATCTGCAGTCAACTGCAGTGCAGGGTGTGGGGATAACCATGGATAGTAATGACGAGGGATTCCTGGAACTAGCATCTTACTACAGCACTTATGGCTACAATAATCACAAGTTGACTGTAAATTTCAGCTGCAATCACTCAACTTTATAACTTCCCGCAATGCTCTGGCAACAAGAAGACAGATTACACTTTACTATGCATCTGAATTAAATAATAGATATATGTTACATATAGAGTCACCTAGGAGGTCAGGAAGGGGGTCATTATGAACAAAGTAGGTCAAGCCCACATGTCAGTCCCATTATGTGAAGAATAACGAGCATGTTTACTTAGCTCCTTAGACTTTCCATTTCCAAGGTGTGCCTTTTTACCACCAGATCAAATAATAGTAAATTAGATTATACAACCAAGATAGTCTTTTTCTTGTAAATGACTAATTAGCTGGGATTACTGCAGTGTGTTCAGAACCTTTTACTACTGAGAAAATAATGGTATCCACCACCACATGCTGAAGAAGAGAACAATCCGCATAGCCACATGATATAAACCTATTAGATACAAAGACACATTTTGTGTAATGTATACATGATCTCTGTTGTTATAATACTATATTTTACAAGCTAGACTCCCTGATATCTCTTAAAGTTGTAAATTAAGATTTACTCGCTTTGTAGGGAGACCTAATCATGGACTACATTGAGTATTTACAGTGTTTTCCATTATAATCATTTAGACAAATATATTCCATCCTGTTGGCTTCTAAATTCATTGTGTGTTGTAATTCATAAAATTTTTTGCAATTTTAAAAATGTAGCTGAAATTGTACGTTATTCATCTTTAAAGGTATCTAATTATTTTAGACCTAGCACTGAGACTGTACAGATTACGTCATGTGTGGAAGCATCAGACTAAACAAAAGCTATTCAATTACAGTATATCTGTTTACAAACACAGAGAAATGAATCCAATAACCACAAATGATTTGATTTATGGACATCCATTTCATCCTGCTGTGCTGGGCGGTGTGGGCAGTAGACCCTCCATAGGCCAAACAGTTCTATTTCTATTAAATTTATGGGGAATTGTAATAAAACATTTATTTTTTTCCTTAGTAATTTATTTCAACCTCATATTTACTTACATCCTAAGATTTGGGGTGATACAGTATAGTAAGGTATTCCATATACGTGGCCAATGCTGTGTATGATTGTAGAATATTTCCATATGGGACGTGTCAGGCGTTGCATATTAGTGTAGGTAGAATTGCAGTGCAGTGCTTCCTATTCATTCTCACTCTACTGAAGGCACTATATGGGACCAGCAAAAAAAACAGACTTATTTTCAGAAATGGTGTTACTTTTTTTTTCAAAGGTATTTGCATGGTTATTGTGCCTATTCGTACACATTTACATATACATTTTAGTAAAATGGTGTAAATTATGAGATATTCAGTAAAAATTATGACATTCACTTAGATGTGAAGAAAAAACTCATTACATAAATGCATATTTTTTAATCAACCTTGGTCTTATTCATGATTTATTTTGTTTCAATTTTTTTTGCTGTATCACAATCAGATACATGATATTTGACAGCAATGTGGATTAATGTAGTGTTTCTCTTGCATAACCTAATTTTCTCTTCTGCCATGCAATAGAGTGGGTGGAATTATTGAGAAGGAGATAAATCCTCTCATTTCTATTCCTCTTTTCAGACACCCATGACATCCTTTTAAGGTTTTACAAGCAGGTAGGAATGTATGCGACATTATATGGCATAATTCCAACTGCGCCAGACTAATGATAATTGTATTACTAGATTGGGACTATTAACTGTCGAGTGAGAATGGAGTGTTTAGTGGCATTGGCTTCATTATGAACCTACCCAGACATCGCCCTGCATTCTGCTATGATACTCTACTGTACTGCAGAGAAAATGGCCATATACTTCATAGATTGCTCATACTGCAATGACGAAGCAGGGTGCTGGTACTTTTAAGTGTACAAGTGGCATTATTAAGAAGACTACGTGGAGCATAAAATGCTTATCGCTGCTTTGTCCATCTTCTCAAGAGGCCCAGAAATTGACGAGAGGAGATTACTGAGGTTATCGGTTACATGATTCAGAACCCAGTAATATGTACATTTTTTAAATCGTTCGTCAAGGTTAGAAAACCTATGTTCATATAACCTCTTAGAGACTTCTGAGTAAATAGAAGGGTCCTTTGTTCTGGATTATCATCTATTGGCCAAAGTAAAGATTGATGATAAAGAGTATCTCTTACTGTGGTGGAGCTGTCCTGTCCAGCATTACAGAGACAACCCATTTATTAGAATGGGCCCTGTGTTATGCTTAGTTTCTTCTGTGGTGTCACCGCAGATAAACTGAACTCTTACTACCAGGTTACCCCCTTAAATTATAGCTTATTGTCTGAATCCAAGCAGGGGAAATAGTTGTGATCAGCTTACTCGCAGGGGAAACATTAAACAAATAGGGACTGTCCAAAGTGGAGAATCCCTCCAAATATGGGGCAAGCAGAATTATAGAGGTAGAGCCATGCATTATAATGGATGGTTTATATTAGGGCATGTTTATATAAGATAATCCATGGATAAGTATTAGGCTAAGTTCACATTTGCATCAGAGGTTCTGTTTAGAGCCTTTAAATATTTTTATATCCAATCTTAATATGGTGGTATTTGGACCTTATTAGTAGTGTATGTCAATTATTACAATTATTTTACTCCAAAACCCAGTATTACAATAAACTAAGCACAGCAGGAGTGAATTATGTTGCTAACTTAGGTATTAGTGTAGAAAATCCCCTAGTACACTACATAGCAATGCAATATGCCTGTATGTGATATCAAAAACATATAGAGAGAAGTATGGAGCTATATATGCTTTGGGCACCCCTTTAAGGCCCTGTACAACTCAGACATGTAAGGAGCCATAATATGGCCCAAACCCTTATGCACTAAGAGCAATGATGCCTCACTAACTAGGAGGTGCCTCAGAGACTCGTGTCTAAGTTATTTCAATGCAAAAAATAATGTTACCAAGTTGCTTATTGGCAACAGAATAATTACTAAAAATATTTTTCCACCATATTTGTTACTTTTCACAATGATAGCTTAATAGTTTTATAAAATACACACAGTGCACGAGATGTATCATCATTGGGTTGTTGTTTAATCCTAAGTGGCACACAAAAGCACTCAGGGAATATTACCATATCTGGATGCTCAACTATTTACACTGATGATATATTATATATATATATATATATATATATATATATAATATATATATAAAATATATAATATATATATATATATATATATATAAATAAAGAACAAAGCATCCAGGAATATGTCTGTGTATGTGTATGAGAGAGAGATGAAAATTGTTTTGTAACATGTTGAAATAAACAGTCAAGCAGCTTGGAGAGAAGGCACCAACTGTTGGCGCACTTAGAAAATGGAAGAAACACAATACGACTGTCATTCATCCTCGGTCTGAGGCTTCATGCAAGATCTCGCCTCATGGGTTAAGGATGATTGTGATAAAAGGTCAGGAATCAGCCCAGAATTACAAGGGAGGACCTGGTCAATGACCTGAATAGAGCAGAGACCACAGTCTCAAAGATTGCCATTAGTAACACACTACACCGTCATGGATTAAAATCCTGCAGGGCACCAAGGTCCCCCTGCTCATTCCAGCACATGTCCAGACCCATTTAAAGTTCACCAATGGCCATCTGGATGATCCAGAGGAGGCATGGGAGAAGATCAGGTGGTCAGAAAAGACAAAAATAGAATTTTTTGGTGTCAACTCCACTCGCTGTGGAAGAAGAAGGAGGAGTACAACCCCAAGAACACCAGACCAATCGTGAAGCATGGGGGTGGAAACATCATACCCTGGGGGTGTTTTTCTGCAGAAAGGACAGGATGACTGCATTATATTAAAGGGAGGAAGGATGAGGCCATGTATCGCGAGATTTTGGCCAACAACCTCCTTCTCTCAGTAAGAGGATTCAAGATGAGTCGTGGCTGGGTCTTCCAGCAGGACAATGACCCGCAACACACAGCCAGGGCAATTAAGGAGCAGCTACGTAAGAGGCATTCCAGGTTCCTGGAGTGGCCTAGCCAGTTTCAAGACTTGAACCCAATGGAAAATCTTTGGAGGAAGCTGAAACTCAATGTAGCCCAGTGACAGTCCTGAAACCTGAATGATCTGGAGACTATCTGTATGGAGGAGTGGGCCACAATCCCTGCAGCAGTGTGTGCAAACGTGGTCAAGAACTACAGGAAATGTTTGACCGCTGTAATTGCAAACAAAGGTTTCTGTACCAAATATTTAGTTCTGTTTTTCTATTGTATCAAATACGTATTTCATGCAATAAAATGCAAATTAATTATTTAGAAATAATACAAGGTGATTCTCTAGATTTTTTTTAATTCTGTCTCTCGCAGTTGAAATTTACCTACAATAAAAATTACAGACCTCTCCATTCTTTGTAGGTGGAAAAACTTGCAAAACCACCAGTGTATCAAATACTTGTTTTCTCCACTGCATATACCCCTCACATTTTTGTAAATATTGTATTATATATTTTCATGGGACAACACTGAAAATGAGACACTTTAATACAATGTAAAGTAGTCAGTGTACAGCTTGTATAACAGTGTAAATTTGGTGTGCCCTCAAAGTAACACATCTGTCAATGTTTAAACCGCTAGCAACAAAAACCAGCACACCCCTAAAAAAAAATGTACAGATTGTGCCCAAAGCATCAATATTTTGTGTGGCAACCATTATTTTCAAGCACTGCCTTAACTCTCTTCGGCATGGAGTTCACTAGAGCTTCACAGGTTGCAGCCACTGGAATCCTCTTCCACTTCTCCACAACATTGTCACAGAGCTGGTGGATGTTAGAGGCTTTGCGCTCCTCCACCTTCCATTTTAGGACATCCCACAGATGCTCATTAGGGTTTAGGTCTGAAGACATGCTTGGCCAGGTCAGCACCTTCACCCTCATTTGGGTTTGGGGTTGTTATCATGTTGGAATACTGCACTGCGGCCCAGTTTCTGAAAGGAGGGGATCATGCTCTGCTTCAGTGTGTCATAGTACATGTTGGCATTCAAGATTCTCTTAATGAACTGTTGCTCCCCACAGCTGGCAGCACTAATACAGCCCCAAACTGTGTAACTCCCATCATCATACTTGACTGTAGGCAACACACTTGGTTTTGCACTCCTCACCTGGTTCCCGCGACACACACTTGACATCATCTGAACCAAGTTTATCTTGGTCTCAGACCACAGAACATGGTTCCAGTAATCCATGTCCTTAGTCTGCTTGTCTTCAGCAAACTGTTTGTGGGCTTTCTAGTGCATCATCTTTAGAAGGGGCTTCCTTCTGGGACGACAGCCGTGCAGACCAATTTTATGCAGTGTGTGGCCTATAGTCTGAGCACTGACAGGCTGACTCCAACCTCTGTAATCTCTGTAGCAATTCTGGCAGCACTCATTTTAAACAGACAATCTCTGGATATGATGCTGAGTGGAACCTGTATTGTTAAGCCATTGTATGTTCTTGGACAATGTACTGCAACTCAGTTTCAGGGTGTTGACAATCTTCTTATAGCCTAGGCCATCTTTATGTAGAGAAGCAATTCTTTTTTTCAGTTCCTCAGATGGGCCATGTTGAACTTCCAGTGACCAGCATGAGAGAATGTGAGAGCGATAACGCTTCATTTAACACACCTGCTCCCCATTCACACCTGAGACCTTGTAGCACTAACGAGTCGATGGAAGGAAATTGGAAAATTGGGCACAATTTGTCCATTTTCACTTAGGGATGTACTCACTTTTGTTGCCAACATTGATGGCTGTGTGTTAAGTTATTTCAAGGGCACACCAAATGTATACATTATATAAATTGTATACTACTTTATACTTTTTACATTGCATCAAAGTGTCATATCGTCAGTGTTGTCCCATGAAAAGTTTTAATGCAATATTTACAAAAATAGGTGAGGTATATTCACTTTAGTGATATACTGTATACATATGTACTGTAAATATGTGCAAGTTTTAGGCAAGTGTGGAAAAATTGCTGAAAAGTAAGAAAGCTTTCTATTTCTATGCTTGCTTTTTTTTATTAATTAACAAGATGCAAAGTGAATGAACAAAAGTGAAATAAAAATTAATTCAATATTTGGAGGCCTCCATTGACATTTGCTGTGCAGCTTTGAAAGCAGTTGTGTGAGATCGATGGAACACCTGCAGCTGGCCACCGGGGGCCATAGCTTAGTGTTGTGCAAATATCTGTGTCAATATTGTTTGCCACCCTAGGCTTGGAATGTGACATACAATTTCATCTGTAATACAGAATGGATCACTATGCGCCATTCTTCCAATCAGACGATCAGTCTGGGTAGAGATTCATGCACCTCTTGCTGTCATTCTACTTCATTGTTATTCTCCACCTATTGTGACACAACAAAATTTAACAGTGCTGCCATCTCGACCTAGGTGTGTAGAGATCTGCTGGAGTTATAAATCAGGGTCTCTCAGTTTAAGAATTCTGTCCCTCTCAGTTTGTATGATACCTTGTGTATTGTCATGCCAGTTATTACCATTTTGTGCAATCATCCAACACCACGTTATCTGATTTTTGAGGTTTTATGTGGCTAAAAAAACTTTGTTTTCACCCTAGCTTTTATGTCTCTCCCACATGCCACATATTGAAAATGGTGCTTGAAAATGTGTTCATTTGCAGATCTTAGCATTGCCTGCTACTTCCTTGATTTAGACAACCTTAGAGCTTGTCCTTTTAAGGGTGGTTACATGAAAGCAGATTTTTTCGATTTAGTTTTTAAAGTCAAAATCATGGATTTAAAACATGGATTAGTTTTAGGAGGACATGTATGAAAACTGTCTAGATGTAAAACTTTCTTTGTTGCCCAATGAAACCAACCAGAGCGCCCCTTTCGTTTTTTCAGAGCACTATATGAAATGAAAGGGGAGCTCTGATTGGTTGTTTTGGACAACAAAGAAAGTCTTCAGTTTTCATACATTTGGCCCTTAGTATTTCTTTAATACAGTATGTGTCCTCCAATTATGATCCATTCCTGGTTTTGGCTTCAAAAACTGCATCTAAAAAGCTGAACGTGTGAAACGACCCTTCAGTATTCTGATTTTAATGTTAAGAAGACATATATAGGAGTATATACAGTATATGCACATATACACTGTACCGCCTTTTCTAAAATGTTAAATATCACATCTACTCTCAACAATGCTTGTTTTGTACCTTCTAAAGAGAACAGTACAGTCCATTCATTGTTTGACAGAAGATCAATATCAGTGGAATTTATAAGTCGTGTGATTTGTGCTTTTCATCATCTCCTCGATGCTGAGAGCTTTTACTTTTCTTGTCTTAATTATTGGCTTCAATTAAGATAATTGCACTTGGGAATCTGTCTCCTTTTTTACTTCAATGATACCCTCTATACTTTTGGATAATATTATATTTGTTCTCTATGGTTGTTTGTACATTTTGTGTACAGGATGCTCAACAATTTAATTTAAACAAAACTTTTGGATTTTATAATATTGTACTGTACATACTGAATCTGGGTCTTCTAAAGTAAATGGTATAGGAATAGATCACTTTCTCTGAGACATATCAATGAAGCTGTTGTGTGGATGTCACTATCAATGAAGCAGACGCTTTTTTCCATTTAAATGAGCTTTATTGAATTTGCATATAGGGTAGGAGTAAATATAAATATATTCCAAAAGTGTACAATGTAAATCTGGGTCAAATCCACCAATTTTAGTGGGATCACCCTCCTGTGATGGCAGATGTGGGCAGTGACTTATTCTATTCTCCTTACTGAAGCATGCATGCTTATGATGGAGATGGGAGAAATAGCTCTCAGTCGGATGAGCATTTGGCCAGCTGCTATCTTATCTGTATGGTCAACAATAAAAAAACAACAGAAAAAAAAGGAATAGGGAATGCCACATAGGTCCCAAAAGATACAAAAGGTTGCATAACTTATGTGAAAAAACAAGTAGTTGTAAAATACTTGGACACCTATCTGTATAAATGAAGGACTTATACTTCTTCTTGCTGAATCCATCTCAGGATCTGGCTCAAACATGACATTAAAAATGGCGTTAAACGCTGTCTGTGAAATTACTCATAGACGTTCTTAGCTTTGTCAATTTTATTTACCCTTCATTATCTTATTAATTAGGATCCATGTCAGCTTTACTTTGGTTAATTTGAGGAACCCTGAAAAAGTGCCAGGAACAAGCCCTATCCTTTGTTTCTTTGCCCTTGAAGATACTGTTTTAACGGTGAAACGTGTCGGGGAGCATAGCTAATATTTTTTAGCCTAGTCAGTCAGTTCAATTTACAAGCTAGCTAGAATACTGCAGGCCATAGAACCAGGAACGGGAAAACAGGGAGGCAAAGTGAGGCGACCGCCTAGTGCGCCACTTCAACTGAGGCAGAACAGGAGGCGCAAGTAGAGATTGATGGGGCTGAATTTTTGGTCAATATCTGACTGTGCAGGAACACCCCCCAAACTGGTAACACTCAGCTGAAAGATTAGTAATATATTTCTAAGGCTATGTTCACACGGCTTAAATTGGGACATATTTTGGCCCGTATTTCGCGGTGTACTGCGCTCAATACGGGGCAATACCTCCCAGTCATTACGGTAATCCACAGTTCTAATAGAGAACAATGGATTACGCCTCCTCTCCCCGCTCGCACAATACGCCACGGGGGAGATAAGTGACATGTCAATTATTTACGGTGTATACGCGCCGCTGGTAATGAAGGTCTATGGGGCTGGCGGGCTGCCTTCCCCTCCACCCTGTAATTACGCCCCGCAATTATGCCGTGTGAACATACCCTAAGAGGAATAAGAGGAGACGCACACAACATAGAATTTTGAGTAATGATGATCCAGAATAGATATTTCACAAGGAATATAAGCTTTTACTAGAACAGAAATATCAGGAACTGCCACGGTTCTCCTTTAACAGTCTGTGAAAATCTTGTGATGTCATGTTTTCTAGTAAGCATCATGATAAACTCAAGAGATGTGCCATTACTAGAACATAATCACTTGTAGGAAATATATTAAAGGAACACTCCAGCATATATGTCAACAGTCCCAATTTTTTGGAGTGAAGTTCATGCTAATTTGAATAAAAAGAGGCATTCATGCATAAATTTAAGTTGTTCATTTGCGAGACAGGACAGGAATGAAAGACTTTCAATTTGGGACACTAATGTTGGAAAGTTTGCTCCAGACATATCTAATACGGTACCATAGTGTAGTGCAGGGCTGGAGGGGGCAGTGCATGATTCAGGAATCTTTGGTGTACTTTGAATTTCTGTATGACACCCTGTCTCTTCACACTCTGCATGAGGTAAAATCTTGTGTATCAGTTTTGCTTGAAATGTTTCTTTAAAGACATAAAACAGACTATGAATTCTCAAGACATCATCTTACTGCAATGCAAACATTTGACAGCACAACATCATAAATTAGTAAAGACATAAGAGCTGAGGAGATGGCACAGAGCTAAAAGCAAATGTGTACGGTGTTGTTATCTATAATTAAAGTATTGATAAGACTCTCTGGGACTTATCTCAGGCCTACACATGTGTGTGCTTTCATTAAACATGTAATTATTATGTCTTCAGTAACATAACAATTGTATCTAATGTGTTTCTCACCATTTATATTGTATATTAAGCCATAGTGTTAATATAACTCCATAGGAAATGAACAGAAAGAATATAAATTGAGCTAGTCCAAGGACATCCCATTAAATGTCCCTCCTCCGGTGATTTATGGGAGTTCATTAATAGTGTACAACAAACACAGATACAATCAGTGAACTGTCTGCTGTCTCCTGCACAGTTCTCTTGGACCCCTTATAGATGTGAAAATCTTAAGCAGATAATTTTAATTCATGTTACGTAACCATTTTATTGCTGAATTTAAGGCACATATTCCAGAAAAAGTTGGTGCAAATAAATGACATGACACTATTGAAATTGTGCATGAATGCAATATCAACAGTTTTCTGAAACGCTACCCAGCAGATCAAGATCTTCGAACCTAATATTGTTATTAGATAAATCCTTAAAGAGCTGTAAGGCCTTACATACTGTTTGTTAGTCTGCATTTTATATGCAGTTGGATTTTTGGGCAGTAATTAACTGTCTGCAAACATCCATTTCTGCTTGAAAAGGGCTGATCAAAGTCTTCTTCAATGGCATTTGAGATCTATATTCATGATTAAATTGGTTTGCCCACAACATTGATTAGCTTTAAACATGTAGGCAAAGGTAAATAAAGAGTATTACCAAATACATTGCTGTTCTCGTTTTGCTTTATTTCATAGATAGAACATTTTTTATCTCCTTCTAGTTTACAGGTTTCCTAGTATACCAACCACCCCTCATAAGATTCTACCGGGACTAATGGAAACAATAGCGCAGCAAGATGTGCTATTTTTTCCTTGAAAATGATGGACACCGTATTGGAAGCCCAATGGACACTGTAGTTATTGGTATCTTTTAGGTGCCATTGGTGTCCATTGTAATACAGGTGCATTTGCTCATCTGCAATGGAGGTTCTGAACAGAACCTCCAACGCAAATGTGAACTAGAGCAAAGATGACAAATTGTCCCTCTGTTTAGATCCCCAAAGATTTCTTGTACTTACTAGAGGATCTTGTTGCCAAGTATTCAATTCCACTGCCACCTGCTGCAGGGAAAATTAAGCATTATACAGTTTTCATTGAAATAAATGGACCTTAATGGGTGACCACCATCTATTAATTTTTAGGCTCCAACGGAGTATTCAAAAATAGGTTTTCTAAACCAGACATTTTCTGTAAAAAACAGGTTTTTTTATTCTTGTGAAACAGTGGTTATTCTCAAAATAGTGCTAACCTTAATCCGGTCCTAGGTAGATGTTGCACTTAAACTATCAATACATTCTCTGAAGGCATTACTGCAGATTGCGGCTGTAGATGTAGATGTTTAATTAACTTTATAATGCTATGTTTAAATATAGTATGCCATAATGGTTTTAGCCAAAGAAGTCTCCAATTAAGTTATCTATTTTATAACCCTCTGAAGTACTGGCAGTATACAGTGGAGGTGGCTAGTAAACCTACTTTTAGCACTAGCAGTGTCGTAAGTTTGTAAGCTGTAAGCTTTCAGTTCATACTCACCTGTTCAAATTTGGTCAGGATTTAGGTGCATTTCACGGACATTTCTACACCATTGCATGATAATCTTATTTACATGCTACAGAATATGGAATGCCAAGTTGATTTTAAAATCCAAAGCATGTTCAGTATTGCCATGGATTCAGCAGAAACCATAGATTAACGCCAACAAATTATTACAGGTCTAAACAGAATTCGGATCCACTGGGAAATCCGTGTCAGAAATTTGAGTATCTGGAAATCCCTAAAGAAGTATTTATGCTATCTATCATACATGAAAAAACTTTGAGATTTTTGGTTCACATATTTTTGATCTCAGGTCGGGTGGTCCGATGCTATCTTTACCTCTCAATAGAGCCAAATCCAGGCCTCTCACTGGGTCAACCGACCTCCATTGTCCAGAGTGAAAAAAAAATAAAAAAAACACCAACCTTGCAAGTTGCACTTATATAAAAGCCTGTGAAAGTGGGCGTGGTGCAGGAAACCAAAATGGAGGCACCCCTTCCTCCCCATATAGATTAAAAGCAATATATGCCAAATACAACGTATAGTTCTGCACAAAAAAACATTTCTGAAAAAACACTATGCGAACCTGGGTGCCACTGGCAGGGTTGTGGCACATATATATATATATATATATATATATATATATATATATATATATATATATATATATATATATATATATATATATATGTATATATATACACACGCACACCACTACCAGCGGCACAGAAATTTGAGTATCAGCTTTGGATTGCTATACAGACTTTTTTGAAAAATCAATGTCATGTGAATCATTAGCCTAACTCTGCCCATCATGACCATGGTCACAGCATCAGACTATCTCTTCTTGTAAAATGAATAAGACAATCCTGTATTCTCAGCCACATGGCAAAGCCATGGGAGTAGAAACTGTGAAAAATTGCTTTTCCTGCATTTTTCCAAAGGGTACATTTCCTTTTTTAGAGTTGTATGTGCTGCTTTTAAGACAAGAGGCAAAAATGTGTCATTTACCCAGTCTCATTTGTCATCTATACAGTACCCACAGCTAATAGTAAAATTAACCCACCAGCAAAACAAAGCAAAGTTTTGAAGATCTCCACTGGTAAAACAACCAACCACAAGGCCCTTATAATAACACTGTTCTGTTCTCTGTATTGCTATTTCTTTTTGTAGTTGGATTATAATCCCTTCTTAAAGTCACACAGTGGCTACCTCAGAGAATATTTTAAAGATATATTCACTAAATTAAATTATGGTAGCTGCTATAGTCTGATAAAGGAGACTATCCACCAACAGATGACACTAGGGGTCACATGTATGAAAACTGTCTAGGTCTAAAACTTACTTTGTTGCCCATAGCAACCAATCAGAGCGCCCCTCTAATATTTCCAGAGCATTATATGTAATTAAAAGGCCACTCTGATTGGTTGCTTTGGGCAACAAAGTGAGTTTTAGACCTAGACAGTTTTCATACATGTGGTGAGGTGTGATGTACCCTTTTATAGCTCAATGATAAAATCTCTACCATTTGTATTAAAATACCTATAGAAGACACAGATTTAAAGGGAACCTGTCACAGTGATCATGCTATTTGATCTGCAGGCAGTATGTTATAGAGAAGGACGAGCTGAACAGATTGATATTTATGTTTGTTGGAAAAGATTCATTAGAAATTGTATTTTATTCATTTAATTTAGTGGGCGGTCTTATCAGAGAGTGACAGCCTTTCTTGTATGAGTGTGTATACTGTACAGAGATAGCTGTCAATCATTTTCAAAGGGGTGTTCTCACCATGGTGTTTCACAGAGCCACAGCCGTCTTCCAGATCACACTTCCCGGTTGGGCTGTGTTCGGTTTTACAACATTGATTGGCATATCAACTTTGCTATTCAGGGTCATAACCAGAGAAGGCTGGGCCCCCATAGCAAACTGTTAGATGGGCCCCCATTCCCTCTGCTTATCAATGAAATGGGAATACCCCTTTGAAAAAGTTTTAGGCATACTATTTTAAAATTGGATGAAAAGTGCAAAAGTGCATGTCATTTTGCTGTTTATTTCCAGCATTTGCACCATATCGTTCTACCATTATTTTAATAAATCATTTACATTCTGAAGATAAACATTATAGGTAGAGATGGGCGAAGTGGAATTCGTTTAGAATTTCAGGAAAACTTCGATTCTGAACGAAGTCGAAGTTTGGGGTGATTCGCGGGAACGAAGCGTGTTTGTAATTGATAAAATGGCTGTGAGCACATGGCGTTACATGGGGCAACGAAGTCTGGGAGGAAGAAAGGCGTAGTCTAAATGACATGTGCAGAGATGAAGCCAATCAGAGACCGGCGGGATTCTGTGACGTCACCGCACTATATAAATCTGGGCGCAACGCTGGCAGTTCACACTGCTTTCACTGTACTGATTAGGGAAGGTGCTGCCGCCGCTGCCGCTGCTGCTTATGATATCTCATACTAAAGAACTCACTTTTATACAGCGATTTTTGGGGGGTGTCTCAGCTTGTCTCAGAGACTGCTTCTCTTACGTTCTAATTCTGATTTTGTGGGGTATTGGAACTGAAGTCCAGTGTGCGTCCAATTCAGCTGCATATACATTTTAATGCTATCTGCTCAGTTCTTGAGCACATTGAATATCCAAGGGTTATCTAACCCTGTTGCAGTTGTATTCAGTTAAAGAAACAGCGTTTTTACAATCCACATACCACTTAATTTTTGGTTGCTCATTTCTTTAGATTTCATTTAGATCCAGGGGTTAATTAAGCGTTGTTCTGCTGTTGTGGTCACTAAAAGAAATGTTCTTTTTCACCACCAAAGAAGAAATTTTGCCTGTAGCATAATTCATATCCGAAGGTTAATTACGAGTTTTTCTGTTGTTGTGTTCCGTAAAATACACGCCGTTTTAACACGCTACAAAGCTGGTAATTGTTGGCAGCACATTTCTTTTGCGCAATTTACATCCAAGGGTTAACTAAGTATTTTTCTGCAGTTGTATTCAGTAAAAGAAACGTTCTTTTTCACCGCCAAAGAAGAAATTTTGGCTGTAGCATAATTCATATCCGAAGGTTAATTAAGCCTGTTTGTGCTTTTATATTCAGTAAAACACACAGTGTTTTTAAATGGCACATACAATTTTTCCTGCCCATTTGTGGAGCGCAATTTATATCCAAGGGTTACCCAAGCTTGTTAGTGGGTTCATTTGGAGTCAAATACAGGGTGTGTATTTATCATATACAGATATCTTCATCAAACAGAGTCTGTACATTTTAGAACAAACAGTATGTCAGACAGAGAGGTGGCAGGCTCTTCACCTGCGAGTGGCAGTGGCACAAACATTCCTGGAGCAGGCCCAGGTCGCAGCACAGCAAGGGGACGCCGCAGCAGGGGTCACTCGGTGAGGCCACAACTGCCGCTGTCATCTAGCGGTCGTGTGTTGTTCAGCAACCCAATGGTTCTTGATTGGTGTACTGGGTCATCCACTTCCTCCCAGATGACATCTGACAACCCCAGCCAAGAGTTGGTGGGAACGTCAGACACAACCCTTAGTTGGCATGGCCCGGGAGCGGGTCAATGGCCCTCACCTGTCCTCAACCCGCCTCTGTCCCATCCAGTTCCCTCAGCCAGAGATCTACTATGTGGTCTGGGCTCAGCGCCACTATACAGCGAGGATGAATAATTTGAGCAGGGCAGTCAGCAGCTACTTGGCAGCGAAAAAATGGGACCAATATCCCCTGCTTCTTGCAGTAGGTGGCAAAGTATAGATGTGGAGAGTGGCATTGGAGGTCATGTTGTGAGGGGTCAGCCTCTGCATACCAAGACCGGTGATGAGGACAGCAGTGACGGTGAAACACAAATCGATGTTGATGTAGCCAACCGCACTTGGGAGCCGGGTGAAGCAAGGGCTTCATCATCGTCAGGGGAAGGGGGTGTCAGCTTGCGCCTCAGGCAGCGGCGCAGCCAGCAAGTGGGTTGTGTGGCCGTGAGTCAGCAGGGTAGCAGCATTGTGAGGTCAGGAGCCAAGCGGCCACGGGGTAGAAAACCCACTTCGCAGGTCCAAGAAAGTGGCGGCACAGGGGCTCAGCGATGCAGCGGCGGTGGTAGTCACTCAGTGCGGAGCGTTGGCGGTAAAATCAGCTACTCGGCGGTGTGGCAGTTCTTTGCTAAGACACTAGAGGAGCTGAATATGGGTATATGTAGAATCTGTGGACAGAAAGTGAAGCATGGCCAGGGAGCTAACATTGGCACCATGGCCCTACGTCAACACATGCAGCGTCATCATCCGGTGGCCTGGGAGAAACGTGGCTCAGATGTGGTGGTCCACCCTGTCGCCGCAGCAGCAGCAGCGCCCAGTGGCACACATGCCTTTGCAGCCAGTCAAGGCTCCACCACCTCTGCAGCAGGGAGCTGTTTCGCTTTGCCATCATATCCCGGTCCAGATGCTCCTGCTCTATGCTACTCATGGCGCCAGCAGTCGTTCAACGAGGCGATTGCAAAGAGACAACAGTATGCGTCCAACCATCCTAAGGTGCAGAAGCTGACCGTGTTCCTGTCCAAGTTGTTGGTACTGCAGTCCCTCCCTTTCCAAATGGTGAACTCTGCACCATTCAGAGAACTAATGGCTTGTGCCGAGGAGACAGGAGACGCCGCTTTCTCCTCCACGTTGTCAAACTGCGGCTCCTGCGCCATTGTCCGCCTCCTTCTCCTCCACCACCACCATCATCTCAGCCTCCACAAGTACTGCTCCATCATACCACATGTGTAGGGCACCGCGGTGTCACGCAGTTCTACACCTGGCTTGCCTCGGCGAACGAAGTCACACAGGGGAGGAACTGCTCCGCGTCATGCAGCAAGAAATCGATGTGTGGCTTTCTCTGCGCCAACTGCAAATTGGAACCATGGTGACGGACAATGGGAGGAACATGGTGTCTGTGCTACACCGAGGAGGATGGTCCATGCGCCCTGCATGGCGCACGTGTTCAATCTGGTTGTGAAAAGGTTCCTGAAGTCTTCCACCGATCTTCAGAAGATTCTGAAAATGGCCAGGAAACTGTGCATGCACTTCATCCCTTCCTACAAAGCCAGGAACACCCTCCTTGAGTTGCAGCGGCAGAACGGCCTCCCACAATACACTGATATGCGATGTTTCCACCTGTTGGAATTCCAGCCTGCACATGTTGGACCGACTGTATGAACAGAGAAAGGCCATTAGCGATTTTTTGATGATCCAGGAGGATAGGAGTACTCCCCTGTGTAACTTTGATGTCAGCCAGTGGCAGCTCATGCATGACACCTGTTGTTTGCTGAGGCCATTCGAGGAGGCGACGTTATTTGTCAGTCGCCAGGGCTACGGGATGATAACGTCATTCCACTGCTTCATGTCTGGGAGCAGATGCTGAAAAATCTTCTGGGCAGGGGACTGGAGACGTGGCGACTACATCTCGCGGCCACATGAGGCCGGTGGGGACTGAACTGGGGGATGAGGAGGAGGAGGAGGAGGAGGACATGGAGCAGAAGCATTGTCTGGTGAAATGAGTGGATTTCTACCCAGTGACATGGAGGAGGAGCAGGAGCGCGGAGGAGGTGATGGAGATGGGAAGACGAGGCAGATGACCCGCAAGCACGTGGCAGTATACAGTGGAGATGGAGGCGGGAGCCCCTCGGAGTCACTTGTGCAGATGGCCCCAGCATGCTGATTGCCTGGCTATGGACAGCCGAATAGTCACCATCCGGCAGAGGGATGACTTCTGGCTCTCCACCCTATTGGACTCTCGCTACCGGTCCAAAATGGGAGCCTTTTTGCCAGCTGCTGAGAGGGAGGACAAACTCAAATACTATACGGAAATCCTCCGTAGTCAGTTGGCTGCTGCCTATGTGCGGCATCATCCCTCCTCTGAGAGGTCTGACCGGGGGTTCCTCAGCGCTCACGTACTACTGCCGCGGGTGCTGGTGGACGGTGGGGGGCGGGAGGGGAGGAGCAGTACCAGCTCCATCAGCAGCAACCTAAGTCTGGAGTCACTGATGAGTAACTTCCTTCACCCGCCTAGTGAGGAGGGCAGTCGCCAGCAGCAGCGTCAGGAGCAGACCCTGAACCAACAGGTGGTGGCCTACTTAGACAGCACTCTGCCACCCCAGTTAGAAGATCCGCTGGACTACTAGGCAGCCAAACTGGATGTGTGGCCACAACTTGCCGAGTTTTCAGTGGAGAAGCTGTCCTGCCCGGCCAGTAGTGTGGCATCATAGCGGGTGTTCAGTGCAGTGGGGGCCATCGTTACCCCAAGGAGAACCCGCTTGTCCATGGGAAATGTGGAACGATTGACCTTTGTCAAGATGAATCAAGCGTGAATCGGCCAGGATTTCCACACACCAATGCCTTAGGCGTCAGATTACATCAGCCATGACGCCTCACCAAAACTTTGAGAAATGAGTCTGGATTCAAACTACCTGCCTCAGCCACTATTCTGATGCCGCCACCCGTCTGATGCCACACATCTGCTGCCAGTTTCTCCATCTGCCATCAACCATCTTTACCAGGGAATGGTATTGCCACCCACCTCCACACTCTGTCATTGTGCCACTGTCTGACCTAAGGCTGCTGCTGTGGCTGCTGCCACCTCCAGACTGTCATTGTGCCACTCTATGACCTCATGCTGCTGCTGCTGTTGCTGGTGCCGTGACCTCCACACTGAGTCATTGTGCCACTCTCTGACCTCATGCTGCTACTGCTGTTGTTGCTGCTGCGTTCACCTCCACACCCTGTCATTGCGACACTCTCTGACCTCATGCTGCTGCTGCCGTCACCTCCACTCTCTGTCATTGTGTAACTCTGTGGCCTACTACTGTTTTGCCAACTCCAGAATGTCTTTGTGCCACTGTCTGACCTCATGCTGCTGCTGCCGTCACCTCCACTCTCTTTCATTGTGCCACTCTGTGGCCTACTCCTGTTTTTGCCACCTCCAGAATGTCATTGTGCCACTCTCTGACCTCATGCTGCTGCTGTTGCTCCTGCCGTGCCCTCCACTCTTTGTCATTGTGCCACTCTCTGGCCTACTCCTGTTTTTGCCACCTCCAGAATGTCATTGTGCCACTGTCTGACCTCATGCTGCTGCTGTGGCTGCTGACGTGACCTCCACACTCTGTCATTGTGCCACTGTCTGACCTCATGCTGCTGCTGTGGCTGCTGCTGTGACCTACACACTGTGTTATTGTGCCACTCTGTGGCCTACTCCTGTTTTTGCCACCTCCAGAATGTCATTGTGCCACTGTCTGACCTCATGCTGCTGCTGCCGTCACCTCCACATTGTGTCATTGTGCCACTCTGTGGCCTACTCCTGTTTTTGCCACCTCCAGAATATCATTGTGCCACTCTCTAACCTCATGCTGCTGTGGCTGCCGCCGTCACCTCCACACTCTGTCACTGATGTTGCCACTTGATCCCTCAGCTTGTTTTTTTCCAGCTGTTGCTGCCATGACTTTATCAGGCTACATTCCCACTTCAGTTTTTTGGTCAGTTTTGCCCTCTTAAGTGCCCATATAGTGAAGCGATTCTAAGAGCGGCGGCAGTCATATGCGTGTCATACTAAAACACAACATTGTATGAAGACCAAACCAAGCTCCCTCTGCATATTCAAGCATGGCACAACTTTCTACAGCACCCTACAGGCTATGTGCAGCCTGGAAATAGCTGTTTTTTAATGCGATTCGTCCCGAAGTAATTCGGACCAAAACGAATCTTGACGGAGAATTCGGCGAAGTCGGCGAATTTAATTTTTGAGAAATTCGCCCATCTCTAATTACAGGCTATATTTTGCATTGTACAAGATCAGTGATGTTACATATATAATCATACCCTTGCATATGCTTTTCCATGAGCATGATCACAGATGAATGGTGGCACACAGAGGTTATGCCCCTGTTAACTACTTTACTAATCACAGACTCAACTAACAAGACCTTACCTTTAAAGTATAACTTTTAATAACTACCACTAAAAACTATAAATGTCCATATTAAACAGGAATTCTCACCAATTCAAAAAATAATAAGTATTCCCTTACAACACCATACGAAGAGATTAACTTATCTCAAAACCTATAATAAGTATCTAAATCCTCTGAGCAGCAACCATACATCAATAAACAAGCTCATTACTCAGACTGCAGCAATAAATCCTTGCCCTTACCCTACACTAGCACCTATTCAAAAGACGGAGTAATTGTCCCAACAAGGACGGCCCCATCCATCGGCGGCTCACCCTGTTGTCGCACTACCTCTAAAAATAGATGCCAGTATTAATACACAACCTCTAAGCATAGATACAAATAGAATAAGGGATTACTTAATAATACTTAGCTACTCATTCTTTAGATGTCCACATGCCATAGGTTTTGAGATAAGTTAGTCTCTTCCTATGGTGTTATATGCCCATCATAAGGGAATACTTATTATTTTTCGAATTGGTGAGAATTCCTGTTTTATATGGAAATTTATAGTTTTTTGTGGTAGTTATTAAAAGGTATAGTTTAAAAGTAAGGTCTTGTTAGTTAAGTCTGTGATTAGTATTCTGTCTGGCCAGTTTTTCCCAGCTGCTGGGAGATTAGTGGCATCTGTGATTTTCCTGTTCACTACTTTGCCATAGCGGTGTGCTGTTACATTGTGCCTCTATATTGTAATGCATTATAGAACAAAGTTTAACATGAGGATGATATCATTGCTTTTCATGATATCTCTTCATAGGTCACAAAACAAAGCCATTGAAAAGCATTGAAAAAGTTGAGAGAACTTTCTTTGCGGTGATATCATGGTGCATTATATGTCAAGTTTAGCTTTGCTACATCTGTATGTAGGTGTGGAGAAATTCTTTGAGGGAAGAATGCTGCCAAATAATGGCATCCAATGAAGCAGGCCACAATATTATTTCTGTGAAATTCAAAAATGGAATCTGACGAGATCAGCCGTATTATCATATACATAAGGGTGGATATTTTTAACAGTTTCCTCACAGCTGTCACTATTTTCTAAGACCAATTTTATACCTTTTTATTATATTGCATACTCTATTATACAGATGATAGACACAAAAACAAGATCATATTGTCCAGAACATGAGCATGGTACTGTGCCACAATAAGTAAAAAATGTTACCGCTGTTTGGAATTGGCACAGAATACAGTAAATCTTCATTGCTTTCACATAAGATACTGTCTGGTATCACTGCATATGCTATCATGGGAACTGCTGCTTGGAACACATCAGTAACTAAAAGCAGATTATCTGAATGTCATTAAGTGATTGGATTCCCAACACACAGTGAGATATTGGCCTTTAATATGGCACAGTTATCCCACAGGACGACGTACATTCATCCTGTAATAAAAAGGTTTTCACCTCAGATTCTCCAACTGCCTTCTGAACAATTCACTTTTACGCTAAATGGAAAAGCTATAAGAAAAGCAAAAAAAATCAGCCAAGAAAAGAGCATGTTTCTTTAATGGCAAACCAATGACGAGAATGGACATTGAACTAATTCCACAATTCTTTCCAAATATTTAAGAGTGGATTTTCAAAAATGATTAAAAATGCAAACATGTTATTTTCCTCCTAATTCGTCAAAATAATTTTACCATCTTTAGAATATGTTTTATAATTATTCTTATATTTTTTGAAGGATAGTGAATGCTAGTTACTGTGAGCATTACTGTAACAGCAGGGAATGTCGGTCTGGGCTGCCTAGAGCCCACCAGTGGAATTTCTTTCTGGGGGCTCATCTGTGGAGTTGATTCAAGGGCCCACCAGTGGAGTTGATTTGAGGGCCCACCCTAAAGCTACTGTATATGCCTCTTATACTCTTGAGCTTGCCTCTTTCTCTCTGTCTTTTTGCCTCTTCCCTGGATTTATATGCAGTTTAAAAGAAACTCCAGATCTGCTATGCCCAGGGGCCCACCGGGGATTTCCTCTGTTACTGTGTGGGCCAGTCCGAACCTGATAACAGGAGACCATGAGAATTTTTTTATGGTGATCACAAAAAATTTAGGTAATCTAAATTATGGTCTGTTTTTTAATAAAATGTACTTTTTTTTGGTTAGGATGATTATCACCCTTAGAACATGCAGAACACTTTAGACACTGCCATGATAAATGTATATAAATGTTGTGCGCACCGTTGACATTTTCATTATTGAACCACTTATCCATAGAGAAAGTTTTACAAATAGTATTCCATATGATAATAAATAAAAGGGTATTTCAAGTGGGAAAATTTTTCTGTAAACGGGCAAGGGCGCGGTAAAAAAGAAAAAAAGTTGTACTCACTTCCTTGGTACCCTACCAGTTGTTAAAACTGGGGGCTAGTTAAACTATACAGTTCCACCTCTATGGCAGACTCCGATAAGAATTTTTCATGCAGATATGAGCCAGGCCTTAAAGATACACTAGGCGACATGCATAAACAGGGCTTTTTTTTGCCATGCTTTGAGCCAAACAAACTGTTGTAGCCCTTTTCTATAGATGTATGAATTGGTGTACTGCAATATTTAGCAAAATCTGTGCTAGAAATGACACTTTTGAATGCACAGAAAATGCAGAGGCATGTCACGCTAAAATCATACAATGTGCCAAAAATGCGCCAAAGATTGGTGTGAAACGGTCATACAAAACCGTACCAGTCTCAAAGTGGCATGGCTGAGACTACTACTTTCGGCGTAGAACGGGACTCATTTATAAAGTGCTGTGATACTCTTTCATACATACTGTTGGATTGTACACTATTAAAACTGGTGAGTCGGCGCCAGGTTCATACATGTCCCCCATTGTGTGGACATAGCTTTAGAGCTAATGCACAATCTAGTATGGTGGCACACTTAGTGTGACATGTGTGAACAGGCTGAACCAGTATTCTAGTGTACTCTGCACCAAAAAGCTGTCATAGCCCTGTTCTATGGATGTATGAATAGTCGCACTCGAAACTTTGACGCAGCCAACGCTGGCCCCAACACTTTATAATGTGTCTGGGGGCGTGTCACACCACATTCATAGGATTAGATAGATTTATGAATGTGGGGCGCCAAAAGTAGATGCATAACTGTCAGAACAGCCATACCAGGTTAAAAGTGGTCTTTATGTCAAAGTTGTCGCCAAATGTATGAACTGCAGAAGAACAAGTTCATACATTCTGGCGCATTCTATACTTTAAAGTTATTTAGAACTGGCCTGTCAGTGCCAACGTTCATACATGTCCCCCAGTTTGTAAAATTTATCTGTGAGTAATATGTGTGCAACTATATACATTTTTTATGTGGCACAACATGCAATGGAGCATATCACAAACTTTCTTCTTGCGCATTCACATGTAATACGAGATTTAAAAAAACATCTGTCTAACACTGCGTAAAATTGGAAGCATATGTTAAAACAGTATGGGATGATAAAATACCACACTCATATATAATACAATACCATATGTATAGGTCATGAGCTCTAATACTAGAAACAATACTGAAATGAGAGCTGAGAAGAAAAATTAGATTTTAGTAATGTTCAACCTTTATAAAGAAGTGCCAACCTGTTACTTTGTTCAGAAGTAGAGACTTTTTAATTGCCAAATTACAAATGACAGCATATCTTATAGATGTTGGTGGCATATACCAAAAAGTGGTAAAATAAAGTAGAGTATCCTATAAACAGAAAGTCAAAAGAGGACAAAAGGTAAAGTAATAAAGACAGTAATGAATTATATCTATGCCTAGAGGTAAGCTTACTGAAAAGAATTGGTAAGAGGTGAAAAGAATAAAACTGGAACCCTTGAAAAAAATAGCTCAGCACCGGTATTATTTTAGGCAGTGAAAATAATGTAATAAAAAGTAAAATCAAAGCCCCTGAAATCTCATGTACCATAAAAAGATGTATAATTTAATATGTTAAATTATTAATTCTGCAGTGGAAAATACAGTAGGTACAGGAATGTGTGTGATTTATTTATACTTTACTTAACTATTTCACACTGTTCAAATATTTCATCCTGTTTCAAGTACTGCAACAATAAAATGTGATTGGCACTAGCATGCAATATTATGCCAGCAATCTCAAAATTTAACGAATTCTAAGCATAAATAATGTAGGTTTTCTAAAACAAAATGTGCTAATTAGTAAAAAAATAAAAAAAGAGGATTAAGAGACAATAGAATTATGAATTCAGTTTATTCACAAAAGGACTTATTAGTATGATATAGATCACTTATCAGGAGAGCTACTCTGTAGAATGCTAGATATATGGGACCCTGAGGACTAATGTATCTATTGAACCAGTGGCTACACTCAAAATTGGGTCAGTGGTGAGGCACCAATAAGGAAGTATAATATTACAAAATGCACTATAAATACGGTCTATTCGGTGATTTACTATTATTTTTATATGTACTATATTTACATTATTGGTCAAAAGTTTGAGAACACCTAAATGTTTCCATTGTTACACAGTTTAATGTCTCAAATGTACTATGAAATGGAGAGAAGAAAAAAACAAATATGTTAAGATGAATTTAAGTAATGGATTAACTTTATTTTTACAAATTTAATCTAGATTTTTGACTTTTCAGGGTAGCCACCTTTATCTGATATAACAGCTTTACACAGCTGAGACATTCTTTCTAGAGTTGCATTCAGATATTGTTATGACCATGCCTGTATAGACCACAGCGCAGCCCATAAGGTATGGCGGAACCTGTGCTTTTGGCCATGATTGTGTCAGTATTGTGCATGTTTTTTACACTGGTCTGAACACTGTTTCAGTGTTGACTGTTTTTGATTGACAGGTTCTCTAGCACATCCGTCTGCTGTTTCTGCTAGTCTTGTGCTCAGCTGTAGACGGTCTAGACTAAGTGGTGAATGACAGATTTCTTCGCTACTCAGTTCCCTTGATTCCTGATATGTGTTTTGTATGGTCTGGATGCCAGAGGGCATGCTGTGGACTGCGGAAGTGTTTGTCTGTGTCCCTAGTCCCGCACCTGCTACGATCCTGTCCATGCTGTGTCTTTACTGCTGCTACTCACCTGTCCTTGCTTCTGCTCTGGTCTGTGTTTCTGTCTGTTTCTGCACGTGATCCCTAAGGTGCGTGCGCGCTCGCTGGTCTGGTTTTAAAGGGACAGTATCCCAATTACCTGTCCAATGACCTACTACCTCCTGTGATTTAAGGAACTTCCTGTCTCTGTTCCTGCTCAGTTCATTAATGTCCATATGAGCACCTGACCTCTGTGTTCCTGCTATCTATGTTCCTGATTCCATGTTTCTGCTGTTACCTGCCGTTATGCTACTCCGCTACCTGCCTGGGACTCTGTCTATTTGTCTACAGCTTCCCCTGATGTGACCCATCACCTTTGCCTGTACTCATTGTCCTGCACTTCGGCTGCCAACGTGAGTAGCCACATCAGGAGTAGCGACCTGGGGGTTCCCGTCCAGCCTTGCATCGGGCTCAGTTGAAGACCAGAGGCCCCTTAGACTCTGCTTTCGGGATTGGTCTGTTGTACCATCATCACTCGGGATGGCCCAGAGGATCCACAACTACCTGGCATCTACGGTGTCAGTCCTTAGGGACCCTGAAAATGTAACACTACTGGTTTCTTCTTGTCTTCTTAAGAAGTTTTAACATAGCCTAGAAGTATATTTTGGATCGTCTTGCTGTAATGTGATCCTGACCAGAGAGTATTGAATAGTGCATAAAAAAATGCTTTGCTTGCCCTTTTTGCCCAGTGTGCCAGTCATACTGTGCAAGTTGCCAACTCTAGATCCAGCAAAAGAGCCCCAGACTATCATGCTTTCTCCTCCATGTTCAACAGTTGGTGTCACACTTTGACGAACCATCCTTTCACCTATTCGATGATGTACAAAGTCTCTTTGGGACTTATCAATCCATAAGATCATCTTACACTTTTTAGTAGCCCACTGGAGGTGCTGTCTGGCCCAGACAAGTCTTTTTTTATTTTACCTTGCAATCTTAGCAGTGGCTTTCTTACTGATACTTGTCTTGTCAGGCCTGCAGATAAAAGTCTTGTCTCAACGTTAAGATGGAAACTTGTTGACTTTTTGCTGTATTAGGCTATGTTCACACGGCGTCTTGTGGTGCAAACCCATTTGCGCTGCAAAACGTCGGGTGTTTTAGGAGTACGCGCTGGAGAGGTGGGGAGGTTGTCCGCATTCACTTCTATTATCCTCAACATGTCAGTTCTTTCACCTGGCATTCAATATGTGTTGTTGAAGATGGAGCTCTATGAGAGCTATGCACTACCATAGTTACAGGTCGTATTTCAGGGCATAATAGGGCACAATTATGTCCTGAAATACGGTCTAAAAGATGCTGTGTGAACATAGTCTTAGGCTGTGCTTGAAGATTTTGAGCTGTAATGCACGGATCACTCAAGCTATTGATACTCAAAAACTTGTCATCTGAATTAGTTTCAAAGTATTTTTTGATGGTATAGGAAACTGCACTATCAGAAGTAACTCCAGAAGTAACTCTTATATCAGATAGGTCTATAATGAAAAAATCTCTTTAAGGGTATACATCCATTAACCTATGTGGGATTTATAACTATCATAAGCAGACTGGGATTAGTGGTTCAATACAACAATCCATTTCCAAGAATGATGACACCTGTAACGATGTATACCCTCAAGGGTGAGATAACTCTAACACTGATTTTGTAAATGCAAATTCTATTTCTTTAAATCTATATGTATTTCTATGAATGTTCTGCAATATGGGCTAGCTTAAGTATCTATATATGTTCATTTTGGTTTAACTGATTCTTTGATTGGAATCACCAAAAGTAGTATTGAACTTAATCTTCTTGAAAAATCAAACATTTTTGACATATTTATGGCCAGTCTTCACTGCTTCCCAAGGTCAAACAGAAATATAAGTCATAGTAAATCATAGTTGTAAGTAATAGTATGGTTAGGAACCTACAAAATGTCAAAGGCAAAAACAGAAAGAAATGTAAAGTACAACTATGTATTATTTACTTCTCAAAGAGGCTACATAACCAATCTATTGTAACCAAAATGATTTTAATGAAGTGACTAATATTAGAATTTGATACGTAACTTAGTGGTTTTCTTTATTACAAAGTGCATTTTTCTTCCAAAGAGTTTGGTTTACTTTGACTACATTTCAAACATGTGCAAAAGCTACAACTGGGTGGTTAACTTACAGGGTTACAGTTTATTTAGAAGAGAATTTAAAAATTGGAAGGGTGGAGGTATATGTCTTTATATAAAAACTGTCTAATGCCAACACTATCAGAAGATATAGCTACAGGAAATGAATATGTGGAGTCATTATGCGTAGATATATATATATGGGGGTAAAAACAATAATACAATGCTATTAGGGGTCTGTAATATGCCACCAAATATAACAGAACCCATGGAAGATGTACTCTTTAGACAAATAGATGAGGCTGCTAATTATAATGATGCTGTTTTTATGGGCAACTTTAACTACTCGGACACAAATTGGGAAACTGAAACCCATGGCTCTCATAAAGGAAACAGGTTTTTCGTCAATAACTAAAGATGGTTACCTTTCACAACTGGTGCAGAAGCCAACTAGAGGAAATGCCCTTCTGGACTTAATACTGACTAACAGACCTGACAGAGTAATAAAAGTTCAGATTGGGGGGCACCTAGGAAATAGAGACTACAATATAATAGATGTCCAATTATCCTTCAATAGAGTATTTTGTCGAGGAGCCACAAAAGCATTGAATTTCAGGAAGGTTAATTCAATCTGGTTAGAGAGGCCCTAAACTGCAGGAGGGCAGTGAAGAAGCACTAAAAGCGCAAAAAAGGAAAATAAAATTGAAAAGTAGTGAGGGAGGTATTGTAGAGGTTGATGAGGCAAAGCAATCCCACTAAACAATTCTTTCTCCACTGTATTTACTGAGGAACAAATTTGCGCACCAAATTTACAGTTATAGAAGCTGTATACTGACTACTTTGCATTATATTAAAGTGTCATATCTCCAGTGTTAACCCATGAAAACATATAATACAATATTTACAAAAATGTGAGGGGTGCACTCACTTCTGTGAGATACTGTACACTGGCTTATAAAGGTACCTCTTATCCAGGGCAGATTGCCTGGACATTGAATGAACATTTATTTTATTATAAGGTTTTATTTCTACATGTGGAAGGTATAGGTGGCATATGGCATGTCCCAATCTACAATATATTGTAGTACACTATTAAGAATAGTGACCGGCAGGAAACTATGAGAAAATCTGTATGATGCCTCCTGAAAGCAAATCTAGTTTGAATAATTGGATCCCCAGCATGCCACAAAAGTGATAATCAGGGGGCGATAGTACATAAGGTAAATCTTACATGATTCTTTACAGATGGGACCTTTTCATGAATACAACACCATAGAAAATTGTATTGTGTAAGCACCCACATTCCTAACCCTGCTGTATTTCTAAAGGAATTCTGTAGGCAAATCTTACCCCACATTTACTTCAAGAGTCATTGCCTATGAGTGCCCATGTGGATTTCTTTTTTCTACCAGTGTTATATTAATGTCTTCAAGATTAGCATATTCAGAAGTTATGGGTAGTTAAAAGGAAACCATAGTTTTTTTAAAATTCTGACATGTTATAATGAAATGTTACAAGTTATGATCATTCAGGGTCCAGGTGCCGAGACTACACTGATCACTATAATACATTGGCAGAAGGTCTCAGCTGAGTGCTATTTTCATTTGCCTCTCATTAGCTCTGTTTATCTCTTCTCAGAAATTTGAGCTGGTGGACCCTATAGATTTTCTATGAGCTAGTACACTAAGACACCTCTAAGGAAAGCTGAGCAAAACTGATCAAAAGCAAAAGGGCACATTACGCAAGTGATAACTTCTCTTTATTTTATCAATCAATAGGGGACTCAGCCTTCAGACCCTCATAGGTCAGAACTTCTGACACTTGACACATGAGACATTTTATAAAGTGATAGTTGGGCGTTAAGTATCACAATGACATTCAGATGAGCTGTGAAGATTAAGAAAACTGTGAAAACTTCAGGTAAATGTCATTAGGCACTTATCTAATGTCAGAGAGGTCACAGATGAGAGAAGTAAACGTGGCAACCTATTTTCTTACCTATAGATGAAACATAAGGGCCAAAAACTGACTGCCTAAAAAATAAAAAAGGCAGTCTTCATGAATAATGTCCAACTCTGTCCCTAAAAAGTTACCTGGTACGACCATATTGGATGAACCCATATCATTCTTGTATTGTGTATATAACCATTGTACCACGGGGCACATAGCTGCAATAAATGGAAGTTAATTTACAAATGATTGCAGTCCATGGGTGCTGATGGGATATTGTTCTTCCGCTATTCCCCCACAATACAGGGGGTGTATGAGAGATGCATAAATAGCCTTTTCTTTGGTTGCCTACATACAATAGAGGAAAGCAGTTAAACTGATTTTTTTCAGTTGGATCAGCTGACTATCTCACGTATAAGAAGTTGTGCCAACCTTCCCCCCTGGCAAATGTCAGGGGAAAGAAGGATGAGACATTTGGAATTGCAGCAGCTTGCTTCTTTCTCTTTAATGAAAACACATGCATGCTCGTATCCAAGTCAAGTCAACCATACAACAATAAAATATGCATTGGTACCTTTACTATCCTGTCTTATTCAGCAGTACAATATTATTAAAGGGGTTTTGCCACCATGTAATGTTGACGTGGGATCCTCCAAAATGGGTATTTAATCACTTTTCTAAATATATGTGATTACAAAAATTGCAGTCTGAGAGAGCTACAGGCTGCCTTACCTGCCCTTAGTTACTTAAAAGCTTCTATTAGATATGACCTGACAAGAGCTGCTGGCCGGGCTTGCGCAGAGAACACTTCTTATCTGATGAAAGGGAGCTGAAGAGGTTTTCAAGGCACCGGGTAGAAATATGTTGTCTTTTGTATACAGAATCCATTAGTTGTAGTGTGATTATCTGAGTAGATCCCTGCTTTAATCTGACAACCATTTGCCTTTGTATTTGCACAAAAAAGTATAAATTCATTCACATAAAATTTATCATAGAAAAATAAAGCAAAAGTAAAATATTTTTTCAGCATATAGTAAATGGTCCTATAGAAACTTCAAACTTGTGCAGTTTTGTCATTTTTCAAGTCATGCTCAGTATGACTACATGTCACTATAAGTTCACATTTTCTAGCGTCTTGCCGGGAAAGTGCAATTTTAAGGATTGAAGTCATCTTGTTACAAAGTCATTTCATTAAAACAGATACTGTATGTGTTTGGAAACATTAGGTCAAAGAGTCCTATAAATCAATGTGACTTCCCCTGTAGAATTCACATATCTTTTTACTTAATCAGTGGAGGATGTTAGTTTTTGAACTGTCTTAATAAATTAGTAGACGTCCGCTAGGAAGTAGATGTAATGGAATTTTGCAATAACCTTTTTTCATATTTAGCACTTGACATTAATTTTTCAAATAGTACATGATGAATCATAGCTAAATCCATAGCATTTTAATGAATTTAGTTATAATTTGTTATTACTATGTTTCAAGTGTTTTAGAGGCAGTGAGCACAGCTTTTTGGAGGGTTTATTAATTGCCATGCATTTTGTTTTGTTCTTCTTTATGAGATCTAGTCCTAGTTTGCAGAATATAAAGAAAAACGTTAAACTTTACAAAAAAGTCTTTCCAAATGCAATCTGTTATAACACACTGTAGAATCATAAAAGTTGGTTTCTTAATAAGGCTATGTTCACACCACATTTAAAACAGTCTGCCCCAGTCAACACATTGTACAGTGGTTTCTCAACATACAATATTAATTACAGTGGGGAAAAAAGTATTTAGTCAGCCACCAACTGTGCATGTTCTCCCACTTAAAAAGATGAGAGAGGCCTGTAATTGACATCATAGGTAGACCACAACTATGAGAGACAAAATGTGTTACTGATGGTAGCCTTTGTTACTTTGGTCCCAGTTCTCTGCAGGTCATTAACTAGGTCCCCCCATGTGGTTTCTGAAAGGCACAATTTTTAGTTCCAACCAGTTCGGACAAAATTAATTTATACTTGGTTTGTGGATGGCGGCTGCTGCTCTGCATTTATATCCAGTTAACCATGATTCATAAGAATTCATTTTTTCACACATTAGGGGAAAGGGTAAAAATTAGTTTTTTTCTATTTTTCTTACATAGCAAAAAGTGGCAATAAAAAATAGGTTTGTGTATAGGCTTCTCCCTTGTTTATTACAGTCATTTTGAAATATAGCATATATAGGTTTAAAAGAAATAATCTGATAAAGATACAAATTTCTAGGTCATTTTGGGTCATCAGAGGCTAAAATATGGTTTGATCAGTCAATTTTTTTTTATTTTTATCTTTGTTTTGATATTTGACATACTTATAAAGTAAGAAAACAGCCATCAAGGGGAATAAAAATACTATATAAATTTTGTATAGCAGGAATCATACCAACCTGCAGAACAAAGATAAATTGTCATTTATTTCACTCAATGAACTCTGTAAAACCCCCGTCTTAAATTAAAAAAAATGGAATTGTGTTGTCTTCCAATCCCAACCAGCAAAGTATTTTTTTTTGGCTACTCAACACATTATTTGGTGAAGTAAATTGTACCACTAAAAATACAACTAGCCCTAATATAGCTATATTAACAGAAAAATTAAACAGTTGTGGCTCTAGGACGGGGGAACAGAAATGAAAAATGGTTTGGGACACTAAGGGGCTAAGGGCAAGAGGACTATCATTGCAGAAGTGTGTTATCAAGAGTAAGTAGCACAGAGACTGAGTGACAACATGCCTTGCTATAAAGGCCTAATAGTGTTCTATAAAAGATTGTATGCTTGGTTAGAGGTAGAGACCGTATATCATTATGCCTCTGTTTACCACAGACTCTCCTGCAGAACCATCACATGCCTATAGGGGTTACCGCCCTGAACACAAGGGGTAACACCAACAAACACATGTCCAACACATTTACATGGGCATGTATAAGAACCCCCCACATATGCAGTATAAGTGTGAAGTCATCTTGCAGTTCCTCCTCCAGTATACTGTATACAGTATATATAAAGCACCAACAAAAGAATGGAAACATCCATACGCATTATAATTGTAAGCGACAATTAATGGATGAAACCTACATAAGTTGTTTTTTTGATGAAAGAGTCTTATTAAGACATAAGGAAGCTCAGAATACATACAAGAGATTTTTGATTAGCTGAAGATTAACGGAGTTCATTACACAGTCTGTAATTGTACTTTGTATGGAATAATGCTTAACTCCAATGTCCTTCATATTAACTATAATGTTAACTATAATGTAATGAAGTGTATAAAGAGAGGAGCAGAGCACATTTTAATTACTGTAATATGATGGCAAATATCACATTCAGTTCTCAGATTTATAATGCATATTCCTTAGTACACTTCCAGCAGCACAGAATAAACATGCACTTATATGCAGAACACCTACATCATGAGGCAACGGTCAATAGTAGATGTATGTGACCAATTAATTTATAATATCGCCATCAAAAGATCATAACATCAATACTGTAAATAAATAAAAGTGGTATCAAATATTTTTAGGACAAAAAATAGATAAAAACATTAATACTAATGAGATAATTCTTATCTCCTGCTTGTTTACACAAGCTTCTCTAGTTACCCAGCACCTTTCTCTGCTCTAACAGTGGACAGAATAATAACATCACTCCCTGCTGTGTTTTATCAGCAGGATGGAGCTTATCACTCTGAAATCTTATCTTTGTACAGAGAAAAACTTTAACCCTTTGAAATAGGAGAGATGCCTTTTGCTATCCTGTCAGGCCCTCAGAGAGTATAGTTGTGTATTTATATCAAAGATAACATAGTCACTCAGCAGCTAACAATTTGTCTTAGCAGCAAGTAAGTTTTTCTCTCACTTGAAGCTACATCTCATGACAATTAGAGGTCTGCAACCTCACCCTTAGGCTATGTTGACACGGCTTAATTGCGGAGGGGGTGATGGCAGCCCCCCGGCCCCATAGACTTTCATTGTTCACGGCGTGTATACGCCGTGAATAATTGACATGTCACTTCTCTCCCATGCTCGGCGTATTGTCCAAGCGTGGAGAGGAGACGCAATCCATAGTTCTCTATGAGAACTGTGGATTACCGTAATGACTGGGACGTATCTCGCCCCATATTTAGCGCAGTACGGCGCGAAATACGGGGCGAGATGCATCCCATTTTAAGCCATGTGAACATAGCCTTATAGTCTGACATTCTGTTGGAAATGACATTATTTTTCACAACCCCTCAATCGGTAATATCCCTTTAAAAGGGCACATCTAGGAATAGGGGCTAGCAGAGCTGGAATGTCAGTCACTGCTGTAGACCAGCCCACAGCAAGTGGGAGCCTGAAGAGGCTAAGAAGAGTGAAAACAGCTAGAAAGACAGTCTCTTTAAGGTTAGGGTATCATAACATATCCTATATCTAAATTATGCTAAATAGTCAAGCTAAGTTCCAAAAATATTGCACAGATACATGACAAAAAATGATGTATGCTTTGGTGAAGTGGCCTGAAAAAACACGTTGGGGCTATATTTGCTCTGTATTTTTATCATAGTCAATAATTTGCTATATGGTAATTTTCTTTACTTATGTGGTCATCTGCACAGTATTTTTGTAACTTATCTTGACTACTGAGAAACATTTAGCTATGGGGTATGTATATGTTATAATACGCTGACTTTAAAGGGATTGTGCTACCATAGACATGTATCACCTATCCTTAGAATAGGTGACAAATGTCTAATTGCTGTGGTTCCCACCATTGGGACCCCTACAATCACTAAAATGTGGGCCCTGAGTCCCCTTTTAATTCCAATCAGAGTATAGGAGATTGATGTGATGTCTATGTACACCGTCTCTAGACCTCCAGGAGTTACTCCCCACCAGTACACTGCAGCTGGGTGTGTACAATGTAAATGACCTGGACATCTGACCAGAATTGTAAAAATTCTTGTATTTTGTAGCCAGAAGGCCTGGACAAACAAAACAGCTGCTATTTGTGGCCCTTATACAATCTCATAATTTTTTGCGCATTTACCTTCAATTTTGTTATTCTGTAGTGTGAGCAACTATGCAGGTGGGAATACATATCCAGAATCATGCTCTCCGGGAAAAGCAGTAAATATTTTCTGAGCTGCCATAATTGGAAACTGATAAACAGTAGAAAATGCTCAGAAAAAAACCCTCTAGCTGCAATTCTATATTACGGAGTACACAGTTACATATTATTACTTAGTAATTTACATTAGTATTATTCCAACGTGTTTTATACACATCTTAATACCAGCAATAGATATAACTAAACAAACCAGGAGAATTTTGTAGAAAACATCAGTAAGTATTGGTAAAACGCTGCATTATAAAAATGCATTATAAAATGTAATAAACCTATAAAAAACTGTTCTATGATTTACCCCTAACTATATTGACTAGTTCTTACATTCTTGGTAAGTGAATGGATAGATGTGATACATTTTGTGCTGCATTTTGTGCTGTGGTATATTATAACATATTGTGGTATGTGGTAACATATTGAAAATGATAGGAAAGGTATGAGCATTAACTTCTTACTACAATGTCTGTCATAGCAGGGACAAATCCACAAATATTCAATTATTACTTTTTTAATGCAAATCAAGACCACGGGATGTATATAGACTTTGTGGAAGAAATTAGGTGGCTGTGACCCTCAAAGAGGACTATGCAGGAATCACTTGTTCCGTGTTTCTACTTCAAGATGAAAAAGAGCTGTATGGAGCAAAGGCTTAGCATTTTGCATGTTGCACTGTATAGATCTATGGTGACAAGGAAACTAGCATGTCAATTTTTCTTTTAACTGTGTACAGTAATGGGAAATCTAAGTGAACCCTTTGGAATTACCTAGATTTTCGAATTTATTACTAATAAAATGTGGTCTGATTGTCATCCAAGTAGTGAGAAAACCCCTTTAAGTGTCTTTCTACTAGTGAAGACTTGAACAAAGGGTTTTGCATTTTGCAGAATCTTCTGTAAGTTTTTTACTGTTCTCTTTCCCAGGATTGCCGACTGAGCTTTTTCAAGAGATCTTGAGGGGGTTGTCTCACTACATTGATTCGTCCTGTTTTCTTGGTTTCATTTTGAATTCAGGGGCGTGTTTACTGGCTTCCACTAGGTTGCAGTAGAAACCAGGTCGGTAACTCTAGTGACCAGTGCTGGCAGCCTATCAGGAGAGATCAAACAGGTCTGTAATTATAGCAACCTGAGGAGCTGCTGCAGCCCATACGCGAGTGGATATCTAGGAATAGGCAGGACACTGTTAATGGACATATATTGCAAAGTGACTTGTTTTTGAAAGATCTTTAACATAAAAATCAGTCCTTGTAGTGAGACAACCCCTTTATATAGTAACATCAGTTTTTAGCAATTTCTGAAACACCGCTTATAGGACCTTCTAAGAGTTGTTTGGATCAGGGCATGCTTCACACTTATCACACTTTCTTGAGAAGAACAGATTAGTTACCAGACTTTCTGTGCTTGTATTCAATGGGCAAAGACCCTATAAAACCCACACTTTCAATCTCATTTCTTTAACCGAACTCATTTTGCAAATAAGCTCTTGAATATGTTAACAAGTAACAGTTACTTTTCTCCCTGCACTATGGACTTTACTCAATGTGCTTAATTAAAGATAAAAACATCACGACTGTTAGTTTAGTTACATTGTGCTTGTCTACATTTGTGTTTTAGGTAGCAATTATGCCACATTTCATTACCAATCAAAGTAGAACTCCAGGTAACTCCAAATGGTTCACTATTTTTTTCTTGCAACCTACAACTGGGCAAATTGAGATGTACTAACCACTTGCAAATAATTATTTGTCTATGTTATATATTTTGATATGTACAAAACAAATATGGAATTATGCATTTTACATGCAGAAAAGTTTAATTTGAAGAATCATCTTGTGATATCTGTTAATATTGCACAACAAAAACTATTTAAAACAGCTGAGGTAGCTTTCTGTGCCATGATCAACACTGCAGGACGTCTGTCTGTTTTTTTCGGCCTTACAAGCTATGTAACTATATGATATCATGGTGCATCATGTGTCAAGACAATTGCTGAAAGTAGGATTATGCAGTATTATAATTGATTCCTCTTTTTTATATTACAGATGCATACCCTAAATTCCGTGTAATACATCATCTGTGTAACAGAAATCTAATCTATCACAGACTGCTGCCACTTGTGGAATAGTAAGTTCTACGCAATGGAAGACAGCTACAGAGACAGGACTTCACTAGTGAGAGGTGCTAAGGACATAGCTAGGGAAGCGAAGAGGCATACGTCCAAAAATGCAAACAAACCAAGAGAAGTAGAGCATGATGGATATGTCCACAGAGTACAAGATCACTTCCCAGATGAAGAAGAATACTACACACATGGCAACTACAATGAAGAGGTCAATGATGATGAAGGCTCTAGTGAAGCAACAGAGGGGCATGATGAAGATGATGAGATATATGATGGGGAGTATCAAGGAATTCCTGGTCAAGGGAAAGATGGCATGGTTGCTCTAGGTCAGCCCATTCCTGATGAGTATAAGGCTCGTCAAGACCTAGAAAGTGAAAGGAAAGCTGATGAAGAAGAGTTAGCACAGCAATATGAGCTCATTATTCAAGAGTGTGGACATGGACGCTTTCAGTGGACCCTCTTTTTTGTACTTGGCATGGCTCTAATGGCTGACGGAGTTGAAGTGTTTGTGGTTGGATTTGTGTTGCCAAGCGCAGAAACTGATATGTGCATACCAGATTCTGGGTCAGGTTGGCTTGGTAAGTACCAAAATACAAACCAAGGATTCAACACATTCTTAGTATAACTGTAGAAAAAGTATATTTTATGACAATAATGTTTGCAATCCTATTAACTTTGGTAAAGGAAAACATATGCATAGGAGACAGAAATCGAGGCAACCTGAGTTGGGGTTTTTACAGAAGTTTATAACAGTTTTTAATTTAATTTTAGATTTGAGCTTTAATATGATACTACATTCTGTAATTTTCCATACTTTCTTATATAGAAAGCTACATTTTCCCTACGTCATTGGTACTAAGTTTCTTTTAAACTTGGTCAATAGAAGAAAAATCAGCTTGATTGTATGATTTATGTGTTCTTTATATATACAGTATTATCAGTTAGGAGTATAAATAGCATAGATTGCTTTTCCTAATACTGCACTCCTAGAAAACCTATTACTATCTGTTTGGAATGTGGGAGTAAAACCATTAAGGTTCTAGTTGAATAACTGCAAACAAATATTTTTAAAACCTTGTGAAATGAGTACAAAACATTTATTGGAAAGATATATAAAACGAATGTCTAAATGATGGAAATTTTCCATCATGAAAGGGCAGTTTGGTAGGCAGCATTGTTATGGTCCAGCAACAGCTCTCTTAAGAATTATGTGAAAGGGTTTAAATGTCAACATGATTGGTGGAAATTTTTAGTTATACGTAATCAATTAACATCAAAGTATAATTATCTCATCATGTATTGATACCACCAATAGTTAGAGGATTGCTGGTGTATAATTTCCAATTCCCAATTCAACCATAAATGGAGCTGGATCAAACCCCTTCACATACAGTATATATAATTTAGAAAAGGAACATTTATTACAATGCATTTCATGTAACTGTAGCAGGAAAATGATAAAAATAGGGATTTGATCAAACCCCTAAGTGAGATGATTCATCTTTTCACTAAAACATAGTTACATAGTTACGTAGTTACATAGTTTGTTAGGCCAAAAAAAGACATACGTCCATTCAGTTCAGCCCATTTTGCTAAAGTGTTGATCCAGAGGAAGGCAAAAACCCCCATGAGGTAGAAACCAATTGTCCTCATGTTAGGGAAAAAATTCCTTCCCGACTCCAATCTGGCAATTAGAATAAATCTCTGGATCAACGACCCTTCCCCAGAATCCTAGTCACTATAACTTGTTATATTATTACGCTCCAGAAATGTATCCAGACCCTTTTTGAACTCTGTTAGTGAATTCACCATGACAATTTCCTCTGGCAGAGAGTTCCACAGTCTCACTGCTCTAACAGTAAAGAATCCCTTTCTATGTTTATGTAGAAACTTTCTTTCCTCAAGATGTAGAGGATGCCCCCTTGTTCTTGATACAGTCCTGGGTATAAATAAATCTTTAGCGAGATCTCTATATTGGCCCTTAATATATTTAAACATATTTATTATGTCCCCCCGAAGCCGTCTTTTCGCTAAACTAAATAACCCTAACCTTGCTCATATTTCTGGGTATTGCAGTCCACCCAGTCCTTTTATTATTTTTGTTGCACGTCTTTGTACCTGTTCAAGCTCTACAATGTCTTTCCTGTGCACTGGTGCCCAAAACTGTACACAATATTCCATGTGTGGTCAGACCATTGACTTGTATAATGGGAGAATAATGTTCCCATCATGTGCATCTATGCCCCTTTTAATACAACCCATGATCCTATTAGCCTTGGCAGCTGCTGCCTGACACTGGCTGCTACAGTTAAGTTTACTGTCCACCAGGATTCCCAAGTTCTTCTCCATGTCACTTTTTCCCAACGTTTTTCCGTTTAACAAGTAATCATGTAATGGATTTTTCATCCCCATGTGCATAAGCTTGCATTTATCAGTGTTAAACCTCATCTGCCATTTCCCTGCCCAGGCCTCCAACCTTTCCAGATCCCTTTGTAATAACACATTATCCTCTATTGTGTGGATTACTTTACAGACTTAGTATCATCCGCAAAGATCGATATTCTACTGTGCAATCCCTGTGTAAGATAATTTATTAAATTTTTTTAAAGAGGATAGGGCCAAATACTGAGCCCTGTGGTACCCCACTAGTAGCAGGGATCAAGTCTGAGTATGCACCATTAATTACCACCCTTTGTTTTCTATCACTGAGCCAGTTGCTTACCCACTTGCACACATTTCCCCCCAGTCCAAGCATTCTAATTTTACTTACCAACCTTTTATGTGGAACAGTATCAAATGCTTTAGAAAAATCTAAGTATATGACATCCAGTTCCTCATCCCGATCCAGTCTGGAACTAACTTTCTCAAAGAAGCTAATGAGATTAGTTTGACAGGACCGATCCTTCATAAACCCATGCTGGAACGGCGTTATACATTTATTTTCAGTGAGATAGTTAATCCAGGATAGCATCTCTTAGACAACCTTCAAACATTTTACCCACAACAGAGGTTAAACTCCAGTCCAGGATCACTTTTTGACCCCCTGTTGAATATTGGCACCACACTCGCTATGCGCCAATCCTTTGGGACATATCCTGCTATTATACACTCCATAAATATTAAGAATAGGGGCCTATCTATCACATTACTTAACTCCCTTAGGACACGCAGTTGTATATCATCAGGGCCTGGGGATTTGTCTATTTTAAGCTTCCTAAGGCGGAACTGCACTTCTTCCTGGGTTAGACAAGAAATAGTTCAGGGATTTGATCAAATCGCTTACTTTCTTTAGGGAAATCACCCCACAGAGTTGTTACTTTAACATCTTCCGTGATTCGATCATCTCCCTATTTTCATAATTTACCTGCAAACTAACCAGTGGATCCCATTTATGGTTCCATTGAAAATGAGAAATTATATTCAAGTTATCCACTTATCAACTATTGTTAGAATATTCTCTCCTCTGGTGCAGCGGTGGTGACAGTGGATTGGCAGCAGCATCCATATAAAACACTTAAAAGTGTTGTGCCTATCATAGCACAATCACGCAAGGTGTGGGCATCAGCCATCAACCTCTACTTTTGGAGTGGTTATCCCTAATACTACACCTAGATAATGCCTCTATTTTTTTCTTCCCCCATTTTCTTCTTTTGTGCCTGCAGAGAAGTTTTTTTCATGCTTTTGCAATATTTATACAATTCATTTGTGCCTGAGCGTTCATATAGTACCTATAAAGTGTAAATGGGCACTTACCTTTTCAACCCCCCAATATCCCGTCCACAAGCAAGAATTTACATTTTCCAGTATTAGGTTTCTTTATTGTTTGTTTGTGTCGACCATATTAATTTAGAATTTGCCTCAAGGTGATTAATTTTGGGATGTTGTGGGAGATATGCCTGGATTTGTTGTAAATGATACACCCTTGTTTAGCAAGGAAAGGCATAATATATCTGAAATACAGTATGTAATGAATATAGCAGGTAGTATTTGGGTCTGGACCTGTGTATGTCAATCTGGTCCGATCAACTGCCTTTATGACAAATAGTTAGATTAGTCTCAATCTTACTGATGTTCATTATATACTTTTAGAAGTTAACCATATAGAAAAAGAATTTTAACTTTTTAGCTGGGTTGTCCAGTTAATTGAAAAAAAAAAAAAAAGAACTAAGGTGCCCAAATAGAAATAATAAAAAACCTACTCATTTTTCTCTTAAACTCCGTTCCAGCACTGGCTCTGTGGCATTTCTTCGGTTTACTTCTTGGCTTCAGCCGAGGGATGTCATAACTGCAGCCACTAATTGGCTGCAGAGGTCACGTGCCACTGTTGTACATCAACGTTCAGAAGTAAGCAGCTCCAAACAGTGGTAAAGGGCAATGGCAGCCACTCAGTAGCTGCAGTGGTGACATCCCATTTGGCAGAAGAAAGGAAGTAATAGAAGACTTTCGGCAGCAATACTTTTATTAGTATTATTATTATAACCAGGGCCCTCTTTTTCATTGGGCACACTAGGCAGTTCCCCGGGGGTCCCACAAGTGTAGGTGCCCCTGCTGGTGTATGTTTGTTCCAGGAACACAAAAAACATACCCTGAATCCCTTGGTTGGCTTTGCCTATTTAATGGTTTATGTGTCTTTAGGATGTGCAAACAGTTAAAAACCATGGTGGAGAAGGGAGCTGAAGGCTTTCTGCCCTGCCAAATAGTCCTGTAGGCTGCAGGCTGCCTGTGTCCATGCATAAGTGACGTGATAATTTGGGTGTGCTTGGGGTGGCTAGAGGCATGACCTAGTGTGATGTCATGTATTTGGACAGGGCCTACTGCAGTGCTATGCCCATGGGCCCGTAGTGCTGTTAAGACGGCTCTGATTATAACCCCTTACAGACAATGGATATATGGGTGCATCCTATTGTCAGGAAGGAGCTATGGAGCAGGCTCACACTGTGAGTCCGTTACATAGGTGGCAAGTGCTGGCTGATTATTACACCTGACACACACCACTAACAACAGAGATTGGAGCCAGCTCTGATCCCTGCTATTTTACCCTTTAGGCTAGGTTCACACGGCTTAACTGCGGGGCGTAATTTCGCCCCGAAATTACGCCGTGTGGACAGGGGGCGGGAGCGGGGGAGTGAGCGGGGGGTTGGCACTTCGTCGGCCCATAGACAATCACTGCTAGCGGCGCGAAATGTCAATTATCTCCCCGCCCGGCGGCTTCACCGGGCGGGGAGAGGAGACGTAATCCATAGTTCTCTATGAGAACTGTGAATTACCGTAATGAATGGGCCGTTTTCGGCCCGTAATTGCCGCACTTCGGCGCATAATTACGGACCGAAAAACGGCCCATTTTAAGCCGTGTGAACATAGCCTTAGACACTATCTTGGCACACCCTTCTACACACTTCTGTGTCAATTATATAATGCAGAAGGGTGTACAAGTGATGAAGCCCCCTAGTGGTCTAGTATCCTTGGTGTGCTAAATGAATAAGTAAAGAAAAAGTTTTAAACATACATATATATATGTAATATATGTGTGTGTGTATAAATATATATATATATATATATATATATATATATATATATATATATATATATATATATATATATATACTTTTGCCATTTTACAAATAAAAAGCTTATAAAAAGTTACACACAACTGGTATTACCGTGTCCATAAAAGTCCAATCTATAGAAGATCATTTATCCCATATGCTAAACACTGCAGAATTCCAATTGCCAAAATTGTGGGCGTTTTTTTGGGTCATTTCACGTCCTCAAAAAATTGGAATAAAAAGCGATCAAAAAGTCCAAGGTTTCCCAAAATGGTACCAAAAAATTACACTTCAGCCTATAAAATACGAGCACTCACTTAGGTCCAAATTATATTATTATTATTAGTCACAGGATATGGCGCTGCAGTGCAAATTTAAGAAATAGTGAATGTTTTTCCTTTTTTAGAAGTACTAAAACATACGAAAACCCTACATCACTGGAAATTTACCAACCTTCAGAATACAGTTAACACATTATTTATATAGAATTTTTCCCCGGCTTTCCAGTATATTCTATGGTATGGTCAATGGCACCATTAAAAAAAAAACCTTGTCCTGAAAAAACAAGCCTTCATATGTCTATGTAGACTTAAAAAATAAAAAATGATGACGAAGAGGTAAAAAATTATGACCAGAAGGGTTTAAATCAACTGGACAAGCTCTATAACAATGTCTAAGAATAAGATTATTTAACTTCTATACAACCTATAATCAGAAAACAGCTAGAACCTGCCCATCTGATCTCTGCTTTTCTTATTTCTTGTTTTTTTTTTTTTTTTACAATAATAGGGGCTACATCTTGGACAAGTCTTTAGTAGATTGGTCATCTGTTATACTTGCGGCAGTGTATATTTATTTACATGGTTGTCTCACTACATTGATTCAACTTCCCTCAGTCCTGTTTTCTTGGTTTCATTTTGAATTCAGGGGTGTGTTTACTGGCTTCTACTAAGCTGCAGTAGAAGCCAGGTCTGTAGCTATAGCAACCAGTGCTGGCAGTCTATCATGAGAGATTGAACAGGTCTGTAGCTATAGCAACCTGAGGAGCTGATGCAGCCCATAAAAGAGGGGATATCTCAGAATAGGTAGGATACTGTTAATGGACACATATTGCAAAATGACTTGTTTCTGCAAGATCTTTCACATAAAAAGCAATCCTTGTAGTGAGACAACCCCTTTAAGTGTACATTTGCTTCTATGTAATCAAAATTTAGAAATGTATAAAACTTGTACTTCAAACATTTTCATCTCTAATGTACATGGGTTTTTTAATATGTGATGGGAGAAATATTCAGTCATGAAGTGATTTACTTTACCTATTTACTGTCACTCACTGTCTGATACCACAGAGCAATTTGGATAATGCATGCTGACAATCCATCAACTACATATTAATAATCCAAGATATTTGCATACAATCATTTACTAACGCAAAGCCACATAACCCTTGTCTTTACAGTTTCAAAGAAAAGAATAATCTGCTATTTTATTTGCTATTATGCTAAAATAATTTCATAATAATCATTAATTTTGACAAACACGTTTTATTCAATAACTCCCTTAAAGGGGTTGTCTCACTACAAGGATTGCTTTTTATGTTAAAGATCTTGCAAAAACAAGTCACTTTGCAATATGTGTCCATTAACAGTGTTATACCTATTCTTAGATAACTCCTCTTGTATGGGCTGCATCAGCTCCTCAGGTCGCTATAGCTACAGACCTGTTTGATCTCTCCTGATAGGCTGCCAGCACTGGTTGCTATAGCTACAGACCTGGCTTCTACTGCAGCCTAGTAGATGCCAGTAAACAAGCTCCTGAATTCAAAATGAAACTAAGTAAACGGGACTGAGGTAAGATGAATTAATGTAGTGAGACAACCCCTTTAAATAAAGCGGGTTATGATAGATTAGATGGGAATCTGAATATGGTGCAATTATCATATATGCCCTTCAGCATCTTTATTTTATCTGAGCATACAATAAGCCAGTTACATCCAACTGTATTACCACAGGGTAACGCTAAACAATTTTCCTACTTCCAGGCAACTCCTACCTTTTACACAGTTTATGCTGGTTAAGATTTGTAAGCAAAGTATATTTGACCAATTGAATCATTTTGGCCTGTTAAGATTATAAATTGCAAGTCTTTCTGCTGCTGTGTTATTGGGGACCATGACCAGGTTCTGAAAAACTCCATAGTTTCAGACAACCCTGGTTGGGAATCACTGCCAACAGGAGACTCCCTTTATTTTTTGAGTTACCTCTCACCCACCAACCAGTGTTCTATTGTGCACTCACACACCAAAACAGCTGTATGCTTTGTCTTTATTCCCAGTCATATTGCTTGGTTCAGTAAGTCGTGGTGTGACTTAATTAACGCTACATCCAAAAGGTGACTACTAAAAATCTTCCTCTATAGAACAGGAAGTCTCAGGCTATTATTAGGCCTAGTGGACAAAATGAAAACTGGAGGACTTTGTAAAAAATATTGAATGTGATATGGAAAATTAAAAAAAATTTAACCAAAAAATTCTTAAAAATGTGTTTATCATAAAAACATGAGATAAACGATAAGACATTTTTTAATGACACGTTTCCTTTAGATTTCAGTTGTGTGACCATGGCGTAGAAGTCTCCGAGCACAAACATGGCGCTACTCCCTGATGAGGAATGTTATCCCTTTTTAATTAGTTCATTAAGTCATTCTCATCTTATTATATTTAGCATTGTAACATATAATTCATTGATAGTATTTAGGAAGCCAGAGCTCTTACGCCTTGTACTAAATGTAATAAACCAGAAAATAGTTAAAAGGATAAGGACATCAAATCAAGACTTAGCGCTTCTACAACAATGGACCAGTACCAAGAAAGATTATCTCAATTAGCATAAAGATGGCTTATGACCTAATGACAATGTAACTGTTACAACATCAGGGTAGCAGAGATTCTTTACTGTAAGGTTATGTCCGCGCGGCATGTTGGATCCGTGTTTGGATCTGTTTTGGATCCCTAAAACGCATCCAACACAAATCCAACATGCTGGTGCCTTTTTGGCTGCAGCAGGAATGCACAGTATAGTTTTAAATAGAGTGTCTACTGTGTCTTTCTTATCAAGAATTTCTTTGAACGGATCCAAAAGACGCATCAGTAAGACGCATGTAAACACGCATCAGCGATCACTCATCTGAACGCAGATACATGTTTTATATTGCAAGCAATGTAAATCAAACTGCACATTGTTCGATGCGTGCTTGGGTCCGTTTAGGGTCTGAAACACGGATCCAAACACAAATCTAAAAACGGATCCAAAATCGGATCCAACACACTGGGTAAACATACCCTAAGAGACTATGAGAACTTCTGTCACAGGATGTTGCAATGGTTGATTCATTAAAAGAGTGTAAAGGACCTAGATGCCTTTCTTGAAAGTATTATTTTTACAAATGTTTATAAAACATGGGTCATTAGAATTAATCTGATTAGCATACTTAGCATTTTCTTCCTGATCACTAGAAAATGTATTTCTGACTTGTATGAGTTATCTGTTTTTTCACATTTTTCTGGAGCAGCACTATGAAATAAAATATTTAACTATATTGACTAGATATATGGTCTAGAAACTGGACAACACAAATGCTCCTGGTGTTGGTATGTCTTTATATAATGATAATGTACTGGACCCACCCTTACCATCTAGTGAGCTCTGCTTCTTTAATAAAAAAAAAAAAAAGTTTTGCCATTGATTTAGAAGGCAAGACCTACTGTAGAAAGTGAACAGCACATACTCATCCTGCAGGTAGAGGAACAAAGGCTGGTTCTCAGGTCTGGAATGCAGTAAAATTGGTAAACTACACAGTTCTCAGTTACAGTATAGTCAGAATTAATGCAGCTTTAACCTGTGAACAAGAAGCTGGTTGTGCTGCCCTATCTGAGAGCAGGATATAATAGAGGGAGAGAGCAGAGTTCTGTGATATATAGGTTTATATGATTTGGAGCAGGATTTCTAATTAAAAAAGTAGAGAAAATCCTAAAATAGTAAGTGAAAGTACAGTTTACCCCACCCACATATAGAGATTGATAGTTTGCTCTGTACACACATTAATGCTGTTGCTTCAGATAATTACATAGGTTAAAAAAAAGCTTCTAGTCATTTTTGTAATCAGGTCATACTTTTTGCCACTGATACCTTTTGGAGTAGGGAGTAAGCCAGAAAACATGACCTGTTGGTGGGCCTTGAGGACTGAAGTTGGGGACCCATGTTCTATCATATAATCCTATATACAGTTTAAACCAAAAGTTTACATACACTATATAAAAAGACACATATGCATGTTTTTCTAACTATCTGACATGAAATCAGTATAAACCTTAACTGTTTTAGGTCAATTAGGATTACCAAAATTATTTATATTTGCCAAATGCCAGAACAGAGAGAGAGAGAGAATGTTTAAGGCATTTTCATTACTTTCTGCAAAGTCAAAAGTTTACATACATTTCATTAGTATTTGGTAGCATTACCCTTAAACTGTATGACTTGGGTCAAACTTTTTGGATATCCTTCCACAAGTTTCTCACAATAGTTTCTAGGAATTTTAGCCCATTCCTCCTGACAAAACTGGTGTAACTAAGCTTTATTTGTAGGTCACCTTGGAGGCACCTGCCTTTTAAGCTTTGCCCATAAATTTTCAATAGGATTAAGGTCAGGGCTTTGTGACGGCCACTCCAAAACATTGACCTGGTTATCCTTAAGCCACTTTGTAACCTGTTTGGCAGTATGCTTCGGGTCATTGTCCATTTGGAAGACCCATTTCCACCCAAGCTTTAACTTCCTGGCAGATGTCTTGATATTTTGCCACATAATCTTCTTTCCTCATGATGCCATCTATTTTGTGAAATGCACCAGTCCCTCCTGCAGCAAAACAACCCCACAACATGGTGCTTCCACCCCTGTGTTTCATAGTTGGGATGGAGTTCTTAGGCTTCCAAGCTGCTCCCTTTTTCCTCCAAACATAATGATGGTCATTATGGCCAAACAGTTCAATTTTAGTTTTGTCAGACAACAGGACATGTCACCAAAATGTAGGTCTTTGTACCTGTGTGCATTTTCAAACATTAATCTGGCTTTTATATGTTTCTTTTGGAGTAATGGCTTCTTCCAGGCAGAGTGACCTTTCAGCCCCTGTTGACGCAGATGTTTCACTGTGGATAATGACACAATCTTACCAGCTTCCGCCAGCATCTTCACAAGGTCTTTTGCTTTTGTTCTTTGGTTGATATGCACATATCAGAAAAAAGCCTGTTCACCTCTGAGACACAGAACCCTTCTCCTTCCTGAGCAGAATGATGGCTGGACATTCCCATCTAGTTTGTACTTGCTTATAATTGTTTGTACAGATTAATGCGGCACCTTCAGGTATCTGGAAATTGCACCCAAGGATGAACCAGACTTGTGCAAGTCCACAAGTCTCTTCCTGATATCTTGGCTGATTTCTTTAGACTTTCCCATGATGTTACACACAGAAGCAGTGTGTTTCTGGTGTGCAATTAAAATACATCCACAGGTGTGTCTCTAATTAACTCAGATGTTACCAATAAACCTATCAGAAGCTTCCAAAGACATGACATCATCATATGGGCTGTCCCAAATTGTTTAAAGGCATAGTAATCCTAGTGTATGTAAACTTGACTTTGCAGAAAGTAATAACAATGGATTAAAAATTTATCTCTCATTATTCTGGAATTTGGCCAATATAAATAATTTTGGTTCCTAATTGACCTAAAACGGGTAACGTTTATTCTGATTTCATGTCAGATAGTGAGAAAAACATGCATATGTGTCTTTTTATGTAGTGTATGTAAACTTTTGGTTTCAACTGTATATATTACTTGACAAAAAGCAGCACAACTTTGGAAGTCCAATCAAGGAGGGTGCCAGCACACCAGGATCATGATCAAAAAATAATAAAATGTGTATTGTAGAAAGTCAGGGGCGGCCAATGATGGAAAGTCTGTATCACTGAGCTGGCTGGCCCCGGTGTTATAGAAAACCCATTAGCGCGGTGCCAGTGACATTATGTTCCTGAGCGTTCTGTTTTGCTGTAGTTTGTATCTGTTTTTTTATGGAGTGGCTGGAGAGCCTGAGTGAAAAAGATCGCTCCCATACTACAGTCCGGCCTTAAAAGCCATATAAAAAGCTGGTTCAGGTCAGAAGGGATGTGGTGTGTTTCTGAACCTGAACATTGCCAGAGTTATAAGGCTGAGTAAGCCTGTGGGACCTAATGCACCTAGTCAATCAGATTCTTCCTTTACGTTTTTGTACCTGAAGAAAAGACTTGTTACTTTCCTGTTTACATGCTGAATCCAAGCTGTTTTTGAATTTGATAGACTGTGGCCTATAATGAAAAGTTTATGTTATTTGTACTGAGAACCTGTGCCAGTGCCTGCCTTTGTGCTGAACCTCCACAGTATATTTATTTATAATATAGTGTTTGCTTTTAATTACAAAAAAATACACTATAAAAAAAAAAGAACCTGCACTCCAGAAATGAAAAAAGTGAGGTATGTTAATTTACCCATACATAGCAAGTGGGTGAAAAAAAACACATTTTTCATTTCTGGAGTGCTATGCTTTTTCTACTTTTTAAGTACCGTATATATTCTGAATAGTTGATTTTTTTTTAGAATTAAGAACAAACACTATATTTAAAATAAATATACACGCTGTTATGCATACAAATTTTCTTTAATGTGATATGCCCATCTCAGACATTGATAGCATATTCACAGAGTATGTAAAACATTTTTGACAGATATGGATCCCACCTCTTGTACCCACCCCTATCTTGAGAACTGGGATCTCCCTTCCCCCAATCCTTCTTTGAGGGACTTTCCTCTAATAGATATCCAGGGTGCACATGTTCAGCTTTTTAGATGCAGTTTTTGGAGCCAAAACCAAGAATGGGTTAAAAAAAAAGAGAAATCTCAGTTTTCCTTGAAGGAATTTTTCCATCTAGCTGTTTCACAGAGCCTGCTCTTCACAGCCAGCTTAAGGCTCACACTTCCTGTTCAGGCTGTAGGTGGGTGACATGTCCTAGCTGAGCCTCTTAGGCTATGTTCACACGGCATAACTGCGGGACGTAATTACGGCCCGCAATTATGCCGGGACTTCAGGAGCTCGCGTGAGCTTCCACGGGGCGGGGTGGCCGGCAGCCCACCGGCCCAATAATCATTCATTGCTAGCGGCGCGTATTCGCCGCTAGTAATTGTCATGTCGCTTATCTCCACCCATGGCGTATTATACGAGGAGGCGTAATCCATAGTTCTCTATGAGAACTGTGGATTATCGTAATGACTGGGGCGCATTTCACCCATATTTGAGCGCAGTACGGCGCGAAATATGGACTGAAATGTGCCCCAATCATAGCCGTGTAAACATAGCCTTAGAGGGACAATGGTGATGGAGATATTTTAAAAGCAGGGCACAAAGCTACAGAGCTTTAAAGGGTTAAAGTTTGTCAGTAAGAAACACACACACAAGCTCCTATGCTGCTAATGAGACACAGCTGCGAGTGACATCACACGGTATGTTCACACGGCGTGTTGGGTCCGTGTGAACATACGATTTTAGATGCGTGTTTGGATCTGTCTGTCGAACCCTAAAAGGACCCAAACACACATCTAACACATAGCAATGTGATTGCTTTTAATATGAAACACGCATCGGCGTTCACACGAGTGATCGCCGTCGCGTGTCTCATTGCGTCTTTCGGATCCGTACCAAGAATTGACATGTCAATTTTTGGTCCGAAAGACGCAGCAGGAGCCCTATTATAAAATATAGGGTACAATGATACTGCATCAAACACGCATCCAAACATGCAGCTGCATATAGGATACGTGTTGGATCCATTTAGGATCCGATCGCCAATGCGTTTTTGGATGCAATTTTCAGATCCAACACAGATCCAAAAACACTGTGTGAACAAACCCTAACTCTGAAAGGAACCAAAATCAGAACAGCAATGTATTTGGTAACAGTCTTTATTTACCTTTCTCTACATACTTAAAGGGGTTGTCTCATCTCAAAGTTTCATAGGATGGTTGAATGAAATAATGCTGCTTTGCTCTGTCACTTCCTGGTCAAGCTGTCTGTAATTAGAATATGAGCTCCATGTATTTAGACTTCTCTGTTTATTAGTCTAGATTAAATAAATTACATTCTCTGAGGTCAGGAGAAGCTTCTGAGCTAATGTAAACAGTAATTACTGTCTTTTGTCTGAAAGATCAGACAACAAACAAGCTCTCACTGTCCAGAGTTCTGTTCCGCCTTGACCTGTGGGATGATATCACTCCCTCCCTGCTATCAGATAGAACAAACAGCAGGGGAGAAGGAGTACACAGGCCGGTCACTAGAGAAACTAGAAAGCCCTCAGAAGGTGATAAAATCATTTTTAGCTCCATAACAAAAAAAGATGAACAAAGCAATATGTTTGGAAAACGTCTTCATTTAGTGCTCCCTACATTTCGAAAGCTAATCTTTGAAGTGAGACAACCCCTTTAAGGCTAATCAATGTCATGAGATAACATTAATATGTTTCCTCCAATTAGCATCCATTCCTGGCTCTGGCTTTAAATACTGCATCTAAAATGCTGTACGTGGGACTCCACCTTTATTTCATATCCACAAGATATGCACAAGTGGTTAAAATGGGAATACCACATTTAAACCTAGAAAATACTATTTTAACTGCTTCTTTTTTTTCTAAAAGTGCACCGAATTTTTTCAATTCCCCTTAAAAATATATGCTGACTATACATGATCAATATCTGTCAAACAGCATAACAACTTTGAGGTATTGTTCAATTAAACCATACAATACATTGAAGAAACTGTCCCTTTACCATTACAAATGATATTTGTTTCATGGCAAATGCACATGTTTTCTGGTAAACGTCTCACTCTTTCATTTAGACAATCTATATTCTCCAGACATCTGTCCAATTTTTCATTGATGCACTTCAGCAGAAAAAGGCACTAGAGAAAAGATTACAGCAGTGCTTCATCACTGGCAAGCAGGTGTCCCTTGTCAGATCAGCTTCCCTTCTCTCCCTGCAGGTCAGATGTGTCAGCTTAGCTGGCGTTCTGTGAGCCAAGCAGAGACAGGCAGGTACATGATTCAGCTGAGACTTATCATAACCCCTTTCGGGATTTGTACCACAGCTTTGCACACATGCTGATCCAGCAGCATTAACTCCCTTCAGTATTTTCTTCGGCTGCAGAATAGTAATAGCATATCATAAGTAAAGCCAGGCAAGCAAGCTATGGTGTACGGCTATATTTATTCTTCAGCTATAGTCGGTTCTATTGATTTGTAACAGTAAAGGCTATGGACAACTTTTAAGTATTAGATTTTAGTGTACGGAAGCATTTTTCCAATAGGTCTTTAAAGATCTTGCTCCATTTTTCTTCTGTAGCCTACAGGCTTTCATGTCCAGAATGCTCTATTCCATTCACAATACATTCCGACACCTTAGGCTATGTTCACACGGCTTATTTCAGAACGTATTTACGTCGGATTTCCGATTGTCAATCCGATCTGAAATCAGTTGAAAATCAGTTGCAAATAAGTGTCACTAAGTGTGGCACGTATTTCGCGACGGATTTACAATCCCCATTCATTATATGGGGTGAATCCGTTGCGAAATCCGGCCCAATAATTGACATGCACATTGTTTTTCCGGCCGTATTGCGGCCGCAAACCCTCGTCGTCAATACGGCGCCGGAATACTTATCGTCTGAACGTCGGACACGTGTTTCCCATTAAAAGCAATATTAAATTGCCTGCAACTTATTTCAGACGGATTCCGGAACGTCTTTACGATCGGAAATCCGACCATAAATATGTTCTGAAATAAGCCGTGTGAACGAGGCCTTAGTCTTCAGACCTTCTTTCTCCTCTCCTGAAGAGCTGATTAAGGACAAAATCAAAGATTCCAGGATAGTTTACCTGGAGGAGAGTTGCTAAGGGTGCTTTCACACAGCGCACTTTTGGTGCAGTTTTAACTGCACACCAATTAAACTGCGTTTATTTCCAGCAAGCTGTTTCACTTATCTAAACTGTTTGGAAAGTGAGTAACCAATTAGTGTGTTTGTAATCCACAAGATTTCAAACACAGCCATTGATTACTTACCTGAAACACCTTTATGAACAATTGAAACAATTGAAAGGAACTTGCTGGTAATAAAGGCAGTTTAATTGGAGCGCAGTTAAAACTGCACCAAAACTGCTCTGTGTAAAAGCACCCTAATGGTGCTATATGATCGAGGAAGAGAAGCTGAGCTCTGTGATATATAGGGTTATATGATAGAGGAGGGAAGCTGAGCTATGTGATATATAGGGTTATATGATAGAGGAGAGAAGCTGAGGTCTGTGATATATAGGGTTATATGATAGAGGGGAGAAGCTGAGCTCTGTGATATATAGGGTTATATGATAGAGAGGAGAAGCTGAGCTCTGTGATATATAGGGTTATATGATAGAGAGGGGAAGGTGAGCTCTGTGATATATAGGGTTATATGATCGAGGAAGAGAAGCTGAGCTCTGTGATATATAGGGTTAAATGATAGAGGAAGATGAGCTGAGCTCTGTGTGAGCACCAGATGAGGACCCCATTTTCTTTTTTTGGTACATTATGTAGAAAGTACATGACCCAAAGAAGCAGCTCTTTCTAATTGATATGTAAGGAATCACTTTACCTGTATTAGTCATGCCTAATTTTCTTTTCTCAATATGCTGGGTTAACATTTTTGGACTTAAAAAGGACCTATTACCTCCAAGGAAACCTCTGCAGTAACAGGAGACTAAAATGCAAACACTTCCTTACATATGCTTCATTAGGAAAATCAAAGCATCTCACCTTTAATTCAGTTTTTTTTTTTAAACACGCTGGAACTTTAGGACAGGACTGAAGTCATCCAAAGTCGGCACCTGACAGCTTGATGGATCACTATGTTGACAGCCTTTTGAAACTAGCTGTTTCTGAGCTGGAAGAGTCCACTGTGAAATAGGGAGCCTGGACTCATGTGTACGCTAGCAGCAATTTAACATAAATGCCTGTGTGCTATGAAGGAGGAGGCTGAAGCAACATGTAAACCCTGTCACACTATGTCCTCAGTGCCTGCAGTGCATGTATAGCGAGAGACTTAGATTAACCCTGTACAAGCAGTTAACTCCTGCACAGTTGGTATGTCTCACAGAAGAAAATCTCCTAGATAATGATCTCTGACTTACAAAGTGAAAGTAAAACCAGTTTTTCTGTAATACTGAGGGAAATCCCCCGATTTGCTAATGACATATATTACGGTATGTTCCCAATGGACCCCAAAACGTATTTAACCATGTTCAAGTGTGATTACATTGATTTCAATGTAAAATATATATCTTCGTTCTGACGATACATATTTTACATAAGTTTTTGTGTTGCGTAAAACGGATGTGTTCAATTCTTTATCCGTTTTATGCATTGAAAAACCAATAGAAAATATAAGGCTACATTTTTGCAGTCCAGAAAATGTATCCAAAAATGTTCGTGGAACATTTTTGGATATGTTGAACGCAATACATTTTATGCATTGCAAAAACGTATCCAAGATGCCGTGTGAAAATCTTAAAATTTCATCTACAATAATTTTTTGTGCGGTGGTGATATGTACTCTTTAAGGTCTATTCACCATATTTTCTTAGGGTATGTTCACACCAGGTTTGTTAAATACATATTTGGGTACGTTTTACGTACGGAAAAGCTGATCTCAATACGTATTTAACAATGTTCAAATGTGATTACATTGGTTTCAATGTAAAATAAGTATCTTTGTTCAGAAGATATGGCTCTTCTCTAGCTATTTTTTATATAACTTCTTATTATAACTATTCTGTCTGAGAGGAGGGCCTCTCAAAATTTGCAAATAAATTCTTTCCAAATCAGACAATGTGATTTTCTGTATTTTTTTTCTCATTTTGTCTCTCATAGTGGAGATATACCTATGATGTCAATTACAGGCCTCATCTTTTTAAGTGGGAGAACTTGCACAATTGGTGGCTCACTAAATACTTTTTTTTCTCCACTGTAGCAACTGCATATGGTAAGTCAGCCATTTAATGCCCCAGGAACATGCCACGCAACAATCCATTTAACTTATGAGTTGCTGTGTGGCCTGACCTGGGGGCACAGGATGGCTGATTGACCACATGATGGAGAGATTGTAAGTTTTGACTCATGCATGCAGATTCATATGTCGGACGAGTGGGTGAAAAATGAGTCTAGATCACTGCAAGCATGCGTAAGAACCGCACGAATTAAGTAGACCTGTTCTTCACTGGCCGGTAAACATACAGTGCTTTCTAGTGCGAAACTACCAAGGTTCCCCGGCGTGACTTGCTGGTCACCAAGTTTAACCTGGTACAGTCGGGTGTTCTGGAACTGTTCTGACACGAGATTTCGGGTCAAGAGACATCATGAACGTGTACGTACCGAATGGGTGCGAGGGCTCAGAACGCCCCTAAACAATGCGCATTAAAAGTGTCTTTGTCGCATTACAAAGGCACCTATTGCGCCAAAGTTTGGAATGCGCCGGTTCATACATTCTTTATAGCTCTAAGTACACCAGAAAACTGGTGCAGTCCCATTCATACTGTCACGGACAGTGGTAGTGGATCCGCTAGACCACTGCAAGCGATGGCGTAAGCCACACCAGCGAGCGGAATCTAAGTAGCACCTGGTTTTTCACCAGAGCCCGGTGAATGGAGATGGACTTGCTGTGGCGGGAAACTACCAAGTCGCTTCCACTGGCGTGACTTGCTTGCTGTGGCAGCCAAGGGAAAGCGTGGTACAGAATCGCTAGACGTAGTCGGGGACAGGCAATAGATCAGGACATGCGGCAGAGGTTCGTGGTCAAGAGACGGAAGCTGGACGGTACGGTACACGGTAAGACAGACGAGGCTCAAGGAACGCTTTCTCTATAGACAAATGGCACTAAAGATCCGGCACAAAACTCAGGAAGAGGCAGGCTTAAATAAGGGCAGCGACCAGCAACATCCAATTACTGGTGCGCTCACTCTTTAAATTTCACAGAGCTGGCAAACGCGCACTCCCCTAGGGAGTGGGGACACGCGCGCCCCGAGACTGGAGCTGCAGCAGGCGCGCGGCCAGGTAAGTAGGCAGGGACCCGGCCTGAGTGAGCGCGCCCGCTGCCTGACATGCGGGCAGCGGTGCCGCTCGCGGGGGGGGAACACGGGTGTGCCTGCGACCCAGGACGAGGTTCGCAGGACCACCCGTGACAGTACCCCCCATTCAGCCTCCCCCTCTTTCTGGCCTGAAAGAACTTCTGAATAATATTACGGTCCAGAATATTGTCTTCTGGTTCCCAGAACCTCTCTTCGGGCCCAAACCCCTCCCAGTCAATGAGGAAAAACCACTTCCCTGTGATTGTCTTCATATCCAGAATCTCCTTACAGTAAAGACATTGGAGTGGGAGGAGCAACTACCCGAGAGAAGCGATTTAGGATGACTGGTTTGAGAAGAGAGACATGGAAGGAGTTCGGGAACCGCATGGTGGGAGGAAGGCAGAGCTTGTATGCCATTGGGTTTATGCGCTTCAGCACCTCGAACGGACCCATGAATCGGGGACCAAGCTTATAGCTGGGAACCCTTGAGACGGATATATCTAGCCGACAACCACACCTTGTCACCAGGAGATCGGCGGGGGTCTTCGCTTACTGTCAGCTTGCGCCTTGGTATGAGCGGAAGCCTGGAGTAGAGAATGGTGCGTCTGCTTCCAGAGGGCTGCTAGGTCCTGGACCAGCTCCTCCACGGCAGGGACCTCAGAGGGTACAGAAAGGGGGAGGGGTAGAATACATTGTAGGTCTACGGCGCGGCAGAGATGAGCAGTTCTGGAGGGATAATGTGCCGCGGAGTGGGTTCGTTCCCAGTCACATCCGAAGCACAGGAGAGAGCGTCGGCCTTGACATTTCGTTCAGCAGGGCGACAATGAATTAGAAAATTAAACCGGGAGAAGAAGAGGGACCAACGAGCCTGGCGTGGATTAAAGCGTTGAGCTGTTTGGAGATATAACAGGTTTTTATGGTCGATGTAGATGTTGACCAGGTGAAGAGCACCCTCCAAGAGATACCGCCATTCCTCCAAGGCCAGCTTGATGGCCAGTAACTCCCGGTCGCCAATAGAGTAATTCCTTTCTGCGGCAGAAAAACTCTTAGAGAAAAAAATGCAAGTGAGGGTCTTGCCTTTGGGCCTTTTCTGAGAGATTACAGCCCCGGCCCCCACTGAGGTGGCATCGACCTCAAGAAAGAACGGTTTCTCCGTATCTGGCTGGGAGAGCACAGGCGCAGAGGCAAGGGCAGACTTTAACTTGGTGAAAGCTTCCTCTGCCGCCGGTGGCCAGAGCTTCGGATTGGCGTTCTTCTTGGTTAACACCACTATGGAAGACACCAGCGAGGAGAAACGTGGTATAAATTGCCTGTAATAGTTGGCGAAACCCAGGAATCTCTGTATGGCTCGGAGACTCACGGGGCGTGGTCACTGTAGAACGGCAGACAACTTAGCGGGGTCCATCTGCAGGCCCCTGTCGGAAATTATGTAGCCGAGGAATGGAAGGCTCTACTGATGGAACAGACACTTCCTGAGCTTGGCATAGAGGCGGTTGGCCCTTAGATGTCTGAGGACTTGTCGTACTTGAACTTGATGGGACTCAAGGTCGGGAGAGAACACCAGAATATCATCCAGGTAGACGATCACGCATGTGTACAGGAAGTCCCGTAATATGTCATTGACAATTTCTTGGAAGACGGCTGGGGCATTGCAGAGTCCGAAGGGCATGACCAGGTACTCGAAGTGCCCGTCGCGAGTGTCGAAGGCAGTCTTCCATTCATCACCCTCACGTATCCTAATGTGGTTGTAAGCCTCTCGCTGATCCAATTTAGTAAATATCTTGGCACCCCGTAGCCGGTCAAAAATCTCCGTGATCAGGGGCAGAGGATAGCAGTTCTTTACCGTAATCTTATTGGGCCCTTCTTAGCCATGAAAAAGAACCCGGCCCCAGCTGGGGAGGAGGACTTGCATATGAACCCTTTCTGGAGATTCTCCTTGATATAGGTAGACATAGCCAAGGTCTCAAGTATGCACAGAGAGTAAACCCTGCCCAGTGGAGGAGACGACCCGGGCAGAAGATCATAGGACAGTCATATGGGCGATGGGGAGGAAACGTCTCGGCTTGCTTCTCGGAGAAAACGTCCGCAAACGCTTGATACAGAGCGGGAAGGCCCGCCAAAAGCTTAGACGGCACTGTAGGAGAAGCAGGAAGCACCGGGCAAGGTGCCACCAGACAGCTAGACCGACACTCCGGCCCCCAACTCAAGACTTCGCCCGTCTGCCAGTTGAGCACGGGAGCATTGCGCTGCAGCCACTTAAGACCCAGGAGAATGGATGAGGAAGAACGGGATAGCACGTAAAACGCAAGTCTCTCCTTGTGCAGGGCCCCTACTTGCAAGAACAGAGGCTCAGTGTGGAACCGAATAGGATCATGAGAATTTCTCCACTGACAGAGGAGATGAGTAGGGGCTTATCCAGGCGGATCATGGGGAGGTTATGCTGGGACACCAGGGCAGCGTCCAAGAAATTTCCAGCCGACCCAGAGTCCAAGAAAGCAGCAACTTGAAGCTGGGAACCTGACCCAGTGCCAACGAGAATGGGCATGGTCAGACGAGGAGAAGCCTTGATCTCACCTAGGGACGCCTCTCCCACGTACCCTAGGTGTGTACGTTTCCCGGACGCTGAGGACGCAGTGGACAAGATCTGCGGAAATGGTCTGAACTGGCACAGTATAGACAAAAGTTCTCCTTACATCTTCGGGTTAGCTCCTGTGCAGACAGGTGGGTTCTATCCACTTCCATGGCCTCCTCGGCAGCAGGCAGAGAGGGCAACTGTGGTGGCCTTTGGAATACCAGAGCCAGACAAGGGAGATGACGGAGTCTAGTCTGTTCTCGTTCTTGCCGGAGCTCTTCCTGGCGTTCCGAGAAACAGATGTCAATCCGAGTGGCCAGGGAGATAAGGTCACTCAAAGAAGACGGGAGGTCCCGGGTGGACAGGGCATCCTTGATGCGGCTAGAGAGGCCCTTCTTGAAGGTGGCGGTCAACGCTGCTTCATTCCACGATAATTCAGAAACCGGAAGCGTACCGCATAATCGCCTACAGATGAGTCTCCTTGGCGCAGATTTAACAAGGCGGTCTCGGCAGAAGAAGCCCGGGCAGGTTCCTCGAAAACACTCCTGAACTCGGTGAGGAATGTGGCAAGGTTGTCCGTGATCGTGTCTTCTCTGTCCCAGAAGGGGTAGCCCAAACCAGGGCTTTCCCGGAAAGAAGGCTGAGCACGAACGCCACCTTTGACCGTTTGGTAGGGAATTGGTTGCCCATTAACTCAATATGCAGGGAGCATTTGGTGATAAAGCCCCTGCAAGCCTTGGAGTCCCCATCGAACTTGGACAGCATAGACAGACGGAGCCTTGGACCAGCGGTCGGTGCAGGAACCAAAGGTGCAGCGGGAGCTACGGGAGCGAGTTGTTGCTGCTGAGTGGCCAGGAACTGCTGCATCATGGCGGAGAGATGGGCTGAGTTGCTGGGCCCTTTCTGAGCGATCTGTTGCGACTGCTGAGCCACGATGGTGGTGAGGTCAGCGTTGGGCAGCAGAGGCGTCTTGGCAGAATCCATGGCCGGATCTTACTGACACGGATAGTGGTAGTGGATCTGCTAGACCACCGCAAGCGATGGCGTAAGCCACACCAGGGAGCGGAATCTAAGTAGCACCCGATTTTCACCAGAGCCCGCCGCAAAGCGGGATGGACTTGCTGCGGCGGGAAACTACCAGGTCGCTTCCACTGGCGTGACTTGCTTGCTGTGGCAGCCAAGGGTAAGCGTGGTACAGAATCGCTAGACGTAGTCGGGGACAGGCAGTAGGTCAGGACAGGCGGCAGAGGTTCGTGGTCAAGGGATGGAAGCTGGACGGTACGGTACACGGTAAGACAGACGAGGCTCAAGGAACGCTTTCTCTACAGGCAAATGGCACTAAAGATCCGGCACAAGTCTCAGGAAGGGGCAGGCTTAAATAAGGGCAGCGACCGGCAATACCTAATTACCGGTGCGCTGGCCCTTTAAATTTCACAGAGCCGGGAGACTGGAGCTGCAGCAGGAGCGCAGCCGGTTAAGTAGGCAGGGACCCGGCCAGCTGAGTGAGCGCGCCCGCTGCCCGACATGCGGGCAGCAGTGCCGCTCGCATGGGGGAACACGGGTGTGCCTGCGACCCGGGATGAGGTTCTCAGGACCACCCGTGACACATACATGTCGCCATTAGGCTCTGTAAACATGACGCGTATGTGAAGTGGTAATCCATATGGATTCCGACTTGAAAAACTTGTCTAAAACTGTAAGAAATCAATTTCCATTGGCCTCAAAAGAAAATACATGTTGTAGTTCATACAAAGCGTATTTTATGTGGAAAACGCATTTAAAATTAACTATTGATGTCAATGGGGATAGCTAAAAATCTCATGTAATATGCAGCTAAAACATTTGTATTTGGTTTTTAACATGGATCCATGTCCATAACCACAGAGGAATAAATGGGACTCATTTCTGACTGTAAACCATGAGTAAACTAAATGGCCAAAATGGACATGTAATAAGCATGTGACATAGTCATTGAAAACGGGCCATCTGACATAGTTTTTAACTGCAGCATCCGACCAGTAAATCTTAATCATCGGGTGAACGTCCCCTTCAATTGTAAGCGGCACTTCAAGCTTTGCGATTCTCACTGGAAGACAACATTTATTTACAACAGTTTGGCGTGTGGCTCTCATGCAGTTGCCATCGCTGAACAATCTCAGTCTGTAGTCCCCTGCACCAAGGTTAGGGTGTTATCCAATCTCTGTCTTTAGACTCTTGCACCAAGGGTACATTGTCAGTCTCTACGCTTGCACCAAGGGCATAGTGTTACAGTCTCTGATTTTGATTTGGCACTACTCAATCTTGATGTTACTCCTGCTGGCAAATCCTCTCATCAAGTAGCTGTCTCCTTCCAAGAGCTCTCACTCACTTCTCTCATCAGCAGTCATTGTCCTCTCCCACTGGCCTCTCTCTTGATTCTGTCACTGAGGCTTTCACCAGTGGTAACTGAACGTGTTATATCCATGGCCCTGTCAACAATCTCACAGATCAGGGCTCATCGTCTCTCCCCACAGCCATAGATTACTCTCAATCAGTCTCTTGAAGCCCATCTTTACTCAGTTGCTTTTGCTCACATTACTACACTAATAGCTGCTCGTAACACACTCTGGTCAGAAATGTTCCGGCTCTTGATACTTGCTTAGCGCTACAAACGACACACACACGTAACAGGAAACCCACCTGTCCATGGCTCACCCTCAGCTTGGTCATATGAGCACACACTCTAAATACCAGTGTCCACATGGCTCCACATAACAGCACCAAATGGCAACACAAAGGCAATATTCCCCACTGCCATTTCATCAAACCACATATAAACTACAACAAATGTATAGACACATAAATGCTAGTGCTCACATTTGCCACTAGTGTTACAATATGGCATCTCCTGTAACAGAAAGTAATCTGGTTAGACACAATAACATATAATTTTAGTATTTCTCACTCCCATGTCTCTCAGATGACTGCAAGGAGGGCACCACACTGGGTCGTCACACAGTTCTTTATATTTCCTATTTTCACAATCTATACATGTCCCTTGGATGCCTCATTTTGATCATAGTTAGGTTTTTGTTCCCAGCTATTGCACAGCACAATGTGACAAAAAAAAATATACATAAGCTCAAACAGTAGAAAAGTTTTTTTTTAACATGTAGTACACAAAATTCACTTGAACTGTTACTTTAAAAAATACCTCCTAGCAACAAAACAAGATAACAATGGGCTCCTAGTTGTTGTTTTCTATGTGTCAGAGTAGAAAAGTGGTTAACCACACAACTAATACCCTGTCATTTCAAAGTGTGAAACTGGCATAGTTTTAATTTAGGTCACTGCTACTAGTACCTAAAACTCCGATCTGAGGTGTGGTAGAGTTATGATTGCTGAAACGGGAGCTTAAAACTAGTTAGAGACTATTGACAACTAATGATTAGGAGTTGATGTTATGGCATACTACCAATGGTTAAAATGTTTAATAATGTGAATTGCTATTTGCACTGTTTCCTAATATCATTGCACTGAGAAGGTTCCAGAAATCACCTGTTTTTCACCCCTGCGTGCAGCCAGTAGCTTCTGAGCATGTCTGTGAGTCATGTCCAGGTGTGATGTGCTATAGAAATGTAACCATTTGCAGCTACTTAAAGGGGTTGTATCAGTTCATTAAATGGTCTTCAGAATAAGGGGACAGTGAAAACAAGTAACTTTGCAATTAGATGTCATTAGCAAAGCTGTCTTGTATTCACAGTTTTCCTTATCTTCTGTTTACACTGATATCCAGTCTTGGTTGGATCCCTCCTCCTTGCATTTCACTAGCTGAGAGCTCATTTACATTCTGTCAGACCCTCGGTCGGCTGTGTTCACGGAGCTTGAATTCCTGCCTTTCACTCAAAGTAGGGGACCGGCACATTTTCACTCTGCACAGCCAGAAGAAACAGAATAACACTGCAGGGCTTCTATAATCAGGAAACAGCACAATTGTGTGTTGATCCCTGCCTCTCCTACATAGAAGCGAAATCTGTGCAGTTCATAGAAAGCTGGATTCAACTGTAACAAATCTCCAGCTGTGAGAGGAGAAGATATCAGTGCTCAGTCTAGATTTAATGCAGCCTGTGGTAACTATACAGCTCTTACAAAATAAGACTGATAGGGAGAGACACAGTGACATGTGGACTCAGAGGGTGGGGGGGAGGAGGGGGAGTCTCGGGAGCCAGCATGAACAGTGAAGGGGGGCATGATGTCACCCAGCTGGGAGGGGAAGAAACGCCCCTGCATTTCTAGAGTTGAGAAGCTGAGAGCAGCATGAATCAGCCGAACTAAAGAAGCGATACATCCCCTTTAAGGCTTTGGCGGGAGTAACCATAACAACACCAGGGTGGGGTCAGATTAGAAGGTTATAAAATATAGGTACACTTATTTTTCTGGTTCTTTCCTGGAGAGCTTGTCTTTTCCACTGGTTCTCTCTTTAGGAGCTGGTCTTTTCCACCAAGGAGTATGGGTCCTTCCAAGGGAGCTAGTCTCTGCACTGATATCCACCATCAGGGTATCTGTGTGAACAACTGCAGAGTTAAGCTTTAAACCCCTTATCTTTCCTGACACATGGGAATGGTATAAGAAGGAGTTAGTTCAGTGAGGGACTGGGTATAGGAAATTCATCACCCTGCCTTGGTTTACAGAGTGGCTGCAACTGGAAAGATGGAATGTAATTTGAAGAATGTCCACTGCCATGGGCTGTACCATGTCTGCCGGATTTGAAGTAAAGAGGCCTAAGATCATTTCAGCCTTTACCTCCTCGTCTCCTGCCTGCTCATTTCTGCCCCGCACATCAAGGGCACCACACATGCGGGCAGTCGCGGGAGAGACCATCAACGAAGTTTGCCCAGGGGGAACTACTATAACCATCATCTCCAACAGTGCAGACCCCCTCTTCACTGGTGCCAGACGCCAGAGGAGCGTGAGAGGTGCAGTTGCAAGCACATTAGCCACCGTGACCAGAGTGACAGCATAAGCCGTGGCTACCTCTGCCCCCACTCTCCTGCTCCCTACGTGCCGATCCGGTTCACCACACCTGCATGCATCTGAATGGGGTCATCTTGACATAAAGCAGATGAATGGGACAGATGCACAATTTTCTCCAACAATTCTGTCAAAATGCTGCATGAGGGTAAGTTCACACACCAGTTTTAAAATGGAATTTAAGAGTAGTTGGGGTCGAACACCTATGCGAAGTATAAGGTGCTCTGTGGAAGGAAGACACACAATTGTGTGTACTCCAAGTTACAAGTAAGCAGTTTCCATGGCACACTATTAGAAAAGCAAGAAAAAATTTCCATATTTTTGGAGCAGGGGGATGGAGGGTGAGGAAAACCAAGTAGTGCATAAAGGAAATAAGAAAAATGAAGGTCCATAGGTAATCTCACACAAACATGAATTGTCCATCTGGAGTAGTGTTGTAGGGTGTCTTAGTAAGATGGCTGATTAGTCCATTAGATTGGTGGGTGGTCTGTTTTTGACTTAGAAAATGTCTCTGAAACAGCATGTTCAATAGTTTATGTTGTTATAGTGTGGGTCTGCTGTAGGTTGTCTGCAGTGCATCAGCAGAATGAAATCTACAAACAAAAATCTTCATTGGTTGGAGGATTTTGTCACAAATTTATTATGGAATTTTACTCTAAACCCCATCAGTGTAGATTCTGTGGGTTCACTGCCGACAGCCCACAGCAAACCCAACCTGTATGAATGCACCCTAAGTGGGAAATGTATGAAAACCGTCTAGGTCTAAGACTTTCTGTGTTGCCCATGGCCACCAATCAGAGCCCCCCTTTCATTTCATATAGTGCTCTGAAAAAATGAGGGAAACTCTGGTTGCTATGGGCAACACAGAAAGTCTTAGACCTAGACGGTTTTCATACATTAGGCCCTTAGTGCTCATGCATTATTATTATTTTTTTTTTTTTTGCAAACATACATTTTTGTGACAATTTCTCAAAACAATGTGTTGGAAGTATGACGTTTTTAGTGGTGTTTTTTTTCTGCTGTGTTTATCCTGTAACAAATAAAGTGATTGGTAGATCTTGTGATTTAATACCTCTTCAAATGATGCAATTTTCAATATAAAAATAAGGCCACAAAAATGCAACATACATTTACTCACCTGTTTTTTAAGCAGGAAAAAAAAATTCGATGAGCTGCTTGAAAAAATGATATTTGAGCTGCATTGAAGAAAGGAATGCTACTGACCCAAACAGCACATTCAAAGTGAGAGAAAATGCCACATAGAAAAAAGTTTTATATTTTCGTTTTGTAGTGTTTGCAGCATTCATCTGTACATACAAAGCAAGTAAAACCATTAAAAACTAGAATTAGGGAGCTTCTTTGTGTTTTCAATCCAACCAAAACCAGTAATTTTGGTTGAACTTCCAGCCTACATTTTTTTATATATACCAAAAAATAAGTTTTTGATTAGGTTTTTTTCTCATGAAAAACTGAGGTCAGTGGATAGAAATGGCCTAGCAAACTCTAAAACTAGAGCATTAGTTTAAAACAAAAAAAATTGTCAAAAAATTATATTGCTCCTCCCATATTATTATTTATTATAATTTAACCAGTTGTGTTTTAAACTGCTAAAATATTGCTGTGAGTGATAGCACTCAACATTTGTTAGCACTATAATTAGCAAATTTCACTTGCTAAGTTCGCTGAGTGACTAGAATAGTAGGTGAGGTCTACAAAGGAGACTTGGGGTCCCATGTATGAAAACTGTCTAGGTCCAAAACTCACTTTGTTGTCCATAGCAACCAATCAGAGCGCCCATTTCATTTCATATAGTGCTCTGGAAAAGTAAGAGGGGAGCTCTGATGTGAGTTTTAGACCTAGACCGTTTTCATACATGTGCCCCATAATTTGGGCAACATTAACTATGTAATAGGAGAAAATGGCGTAAACTTTCACTCGTAGCAGCTATAGCGTTGATTTCCTCATGGTCAGGCAACCAAAAATGTGCCACATTTATTAAGAGAAATGCACCATTTATTACATTTGGCAAAAATCACTGCAACTAGCTCCTTTATTGGGTATGAAAATACCCATTCTTAGTAAATGTGGACCAACATGTACAGAGACCTATTTCAATTGTCTGCTAGCAAACATTTGGCCACAGTGGTTTTAGTAACCAAAAAGGACAAATAAAAAGCCACAATAAAAAATACCTAATTGCTTTGTGTGAATCCAGCCCATGATATAGCCCAAATCAATGGAACCTGAAATTCCACAGAGAGTAAAACATTTTTAATATGGTCAACACTTGTGCAATTGTACTGTTTCCACGACAGATCTCCAGTTGTGTTGTATATGGACAAGAAGAAAACAAGAGAAAATCATTTTGACAGTAATATATGGAAATAAAAATTGTCATCATTCAGTCCAATGCCGTTCTGCCTCTGCAAGGATGGAGGTGAAGCATAACAATATTTTCTTGTTCGCCAGGTAGATATTTCTGCGTGTCTGATTTTCATTTCACATCGCCTGATTTGATGGACTCACTCAATATTGTACTCAGAAGATAAAGAGAAATTCATTGTCTGAGATATCTTTGTTTTCATTGCAAAAGGATTGCATTGAAATTGTACTTAGAAGCCAATTCTGTTCAGTGAAATAGATTCATCAACTTGCCTTTATCATTATCACAGCTGGAAACCGTTTCAATCTGCAAAGAAAGTCAGATGAGTGAGGGCCATCACAGTAGGAGAATGTCTTCAATGACCAGAAGGTATTAGGGGGCAAGAGAAACTGTACATTTAATATGATAACAGAACCTTGGCACTCTTCGAGTCAGCATCATTTCATTCTATTATACAAGTTGCTCCAGTCTTTATTGAAATAAAGTTCCGGTCAAGAGCATTTCTAGAGTTTAAAAAGATCAGGACACAAGCCTCAAGGTAACATTCATGTCTCCCCATCACCTTCTAAAACAAATCTAAGTACTGTAGTCAGCATTTCTATAGGACAACACAGCAGACTCAGATATAGAGGCGAGTCAGCTCTATGTATGGTAGTATATCTAGTATAGAGTCATGAAATAATGGTTCTATACAATGGAAAGTTATTCCAGTGTCGTTACATCCAGTGACTCACAAGCCATAATTTCTCTGATGCTTGTCATACACTGTCTGTTTTCTAATTGTGGCCAGATCGCCATGTTAACTTCTTCCAGTAACAACTTGTCTCCACATACTATGTAACCCCAATCTCCACTCAGCACCCCCACAAGGTAATAGTACACTTTGCTCTCCACCACTATTGTCCTCTTTTGTGCCCCACAAAACATCACTGTCCACATACAGTAATAATTCCCCCTATGTGCCCCACACTAAGTTTACTCTTTTGAGTTTCCATGTAGTGCTTTAGCCCTCTTTAGTGCCCCCAGACAATAATAGTGTCCAAAGACAAAAATATGTAATATAGATCCCACAGGTTCTATGTAGTCTATGTAAGGATTGAATGTTCACAGACAGTAATAACAGCAAGTTTCTCCTGGGTGCCCCATGTTAATATCCTTATTGTGAGTCTGTACACAGTATAATAGTAATAATAGCCTTATTGTGTCCCCTATATATTAATACTGTAGTTGCCACCACATAGTAAAAAATCCTGTTTTGTACCCCCACAGTACTGGTACCCTGGTGCAATTTGTAGACTCTTGGAGTGATTTTAACAGGGCGCCCACTCCTTATGGAGAGCATCTTTACTTATCAATTGACTCCATTCATAAACCATTTTTCTAACTGTGGATTGCTGTACACCCAGGTCTTTGTGCTCTTATGGTCTTTTCCAGCTTGTGTCACTAGAACACTTCTTCTGATTCACACTAACTAATCTTTCATTCAGAAGAACAGATTCGTCAGTAACCAGGCTTTCTATGCTTTTATTTATGGGGTAAAGCACCTGTAAAACACACACTCTCAGTTTCATCTCCTTAATTACATTATGTCTATCTTGGAGAAGTCATTAACACATAGGTTTACTTACTTTTTCTCTGTACACTGTGGAAGTTTACTTCTAGTGCTCAATAAAAGATTTGAACAGTACAACTGTTTTGTTATTATATGTTACCAGTATAGTTTGATTGTATATGTCTATAGGGGCTAAATTGCAGTTATCTCTTGGGATACCATGAAAAAGAATATGAAACCTATTGTTATACCACCATTAGCATGCTGGCTCTTTTATGGTGACTGCTTGGCGGTACATGTCTTAGCCACACTGAATCTTGTACCTGCACTATTAAGCCTGAAGAAGGGTTTTGGCCTGAAATGTTGCTATACCTTGTTACAAAATAATATTTTTATTGTGACATAGAATAATTAATAAAGCTATGAATATTTTATAATCACCCTTTCCTGTGATGGCTGATTCTATATTGATTTTATCTACAATTGTTGGTACTGAGGTGGACAATCCAAGTCTGGCACCGATCATCGCCACTACTAATAGAGAGTGCTCCGTGTACCATGCTTCTTACATCATCAAAATATGATTTTTCTTCTATTTACCCAACATGGTTTCTCCATTTTGATTATCAAGATTTGCCTATTAAAGTTCATCTTTGATTCCTACAGTCTGAATTCTGGATATTTATATAATGTAAAACTTGGAGTAGGAGCTCGGATCTAAATACAAACCTCACCTACTATTCGTCTTCTCTAAACTGTAGATACATTTTATTGCATTCTATAAATTCTATGCACCTGTGTATTGCTTACTGCCAACCTCAATAAGCTGGATATGGAACACCTTCAAAATTACATATAATAAATAAAGCTGGAGTGGCTCCTATATGGAAAAAATATTCTGATATTGTTACATGATTTAATTAGCCATCTGTGCAGTAAACATATGACACCTTTTTCATTCACTCCATTTGCTGGGCTGCAATTTACATAATTGTGATAATCTACCTGACAATGCTCATAATATAATTAAAATCATTTATTCATTTACAATTTTTAGAATTGTTCATTGTCACATTCACTATGTAGCAGTAAAAAAAAAAAAGCTAAAATATGATTCCCTTGCTTTTATGTACATACTTTAAGGGCCAATAAAAGGAAATTCTTCTGTGAGTTTGCCATCTAGATCGCCAGGATCACTTGTTAAGACTACGTTTAGTGTACAGACAGTGGTGGGTTGGGGTACCTTGACTTCATCAGAGAAATTTACCCGAGGGCCCATCCTCAGAGCCTGGGCATGCACATTTTGAATTCCACCTTTTCATCATTATTGCAGTGACAAGGCATATTATCAATAAAAAGTAGAGACTGAAAGCAAGGGATTGCCTCCAAATTTAGCTCTTAAATAGGGTATTGTCTGCTGATATAGTCTAGCCTTCCATCATTTCTTAATTTTAGCCCTTCAGAGGATCTTCTGGTACTCTAGAAGACCATACCGCGTGTGCAGTTGGTGCATGGGTGCCAAAGAGAGTGTTGGTACGATAGTGCTTGAGTTGGTGATTTATTTGACTACAAGGCATAATGTGTTCTGATAATCAAGCATACAAGTATCATCCAATACATAAAAAGAGAACATTAATATACTGCAGAAGTTAGTATGATTAGAGTTGACTGTTACCCAGTGATCTTCCCACAAAACCAAGTGCAGTCAGCAATTTGTAATGTATTGCCCTTAGCATTATTCAAGTGCATCTGTTTCAAAAGTTTGAACAATGAAGTCCTGAATTAGATATCTAAAGATACAACAGGACAGAGACAGAAGTGCTCTTGTGGTGTAGTAGTAATAGAGTAAGCAGAATGCTCACACAGGTAATGTACTAGCCTTAATTAGTTGTACAAAACAGATACAGACACTGACAGACACGTTGGATAAGTATCGAAAGCAGCCTTTTCCCACACCAGCCAATGTTGCATCAATGTCGTTTGATTTATTTTGTCATGTAAAAAGACAACTTTCACTTCCTTGTATTAACAATGTAACACTTTCAGCAATCGGTTCTCTTCGCTGTTGTTTAATTTTATCTGAAATCCAGTAAGATAGAGTAACAGACGTCATTTATGTTATTAGAAATATTTTAGTTGTTCTTTTCAGGATTGTGATATGTTGTGCTGTATTACTTTAGTCTTGTTATATTTTGTCTTTTTCCCTAATTTTAACTGTGAAGATATCGACAGAACATTCCTCTGGGTCCCCCCAATCGCTTCACCCTGCGCTTTTTTTTTTTTACATACAAATATGATGGTCTCAAGCATTATTCTGTATTGGACCTCAAGAAGCGCTTAACGTAATGGGAAACATGTTAACTCCTGTCCTCCTTGCCATTCTACATGCAATTATTTGTTATGTTTATAATAAACTATTATTTATTCCACCAATTTACTGGATAGCACTTACAGTTGAAACCAGAAGTTTACATACAATATATAAAAAGACACATATGCATGTTTTTCTCACTATCTGAAATGAAATAAGAATAAACCTTACCCGTTTTAGGTCAATAAGGAATCAAAATTATTTATATTTGCCAAATGGCAGAATAATGAGAGAGAGAATTTTTTAAGGCATTTTTATTACTTTCTGCAAAGTCAAAAGTTTCCTTACATTTCATTAGTATTTGGCAGCATTGCCCATTAACTGTATGACTTGGGTCAAACGTTTTGGATATTCTTCCATAAGCTTCTCACAATAGTTGGTAGGAATTTTGGCCCATTGTTCCTGACAGAACTGGTGTAACCGAGACTTCTTTGTAGGTCGCCTTGCTCGTACCTGCCTTTTCAGTTTTGCCCATAAATTTTCCATAGGATTGAGGTCAGGGCTTTGTGATGGGTAAAACATTGACCTGGTTATCCTTAAGCCACTTTGTAACCAGTTTGACAGTATGCTTCGGGTCATTGTCCATTTGGAAGACCCATTTCCACCCAAGCTTTAATTTCCTGGCTAATATCTTGAGATGTTGCTTCAGTATTGCCACAATCTTCTTTCCTCATGATTCCATCTATTTTGTGAAGTGTACCGGTCCCTCCTGCAGTAAAACAACCCCACAACATGATGCTGCCACCCCATGTTTCAAAGTTGGAATGTTAGGCTTCCAAGCTTCTCCCTTTTTCCTCTAAATGTAATGATGGTCATTATGGCCAAATAGTTACATTTTAGTTTTGTCTTACCATAGGACATGTCTCCAAAATGTAGGTCTTTGTTCCTGTGTGTATTTGCAAACATTAATGTGGCTTTTACATGTTTCTTTTTAAGTAATGGCTTGTTCCTGGCAGATTGGCCTTTCAGCCCATGTTGATACAGTGCTCGTTTCACTGTAGATAGTGGCACAATCTTACCAGCTACCGCAAGCATCTTCACAAGGTCTTTTGCTTTTCTTCTTGGACTGAAATGCACATGTCATACCAAAGCATGTTCATCTCTGAGACACAGAACCCGTCTCCTTTGTTTGTTTGTACGTGCATATAATTGTTTATACAGATAAATGAGGCATCTTCAGATATCTGGAAAATGCACCCAAGGATGATCTAGACTTTTGCAAGTCCACAGTTCTCTTCCTGATATCTTGGCTGATTTCTTTAGACTTTCCCATGGTATTACACACAGAAGCAGTGTGTTTCTGGTGTGCTTTTAAAATAATTCCACCGGTGTGTCTCTAACTCAGAAGCTTCCAAAGACATGACATCATCATATGTTAATCCTAGTGTATGTAAACTTTTGACTTTGCAGAAGTAATAAAAATACCTTAAGAATTCTCTCTCTCTCTCATTATTCTGGTATTTGGCAAATATAAATAATTTTGGTTCCTAATTGATCTAACATGGGTAAGGTTTATTCTGATTTCATGTCAGATAGTGAGAAAAACATGCATATGTGCCTTTTTATGTAATGTATGTAAATTTCTGGTTTCAACTGAATATTACTACTTGCACTATTATTGTGTTAAAGTATATAGCACCAGATTTTTCCCTTATTTCTCGAGGTTACTTGGTTTCTTTTATTACAACTTATCCAGGCTCTCTTCTGAGATGTTCGCTCTCACCATACTATTATAGTTAACTCACTTGTTTTGTTACCTCTCACTCTTGCAAAAGAGTAACTGAACACTGAACCATCTCTAATCTCTCCGTCATCTTAAAATTTTTTATTCTGTATTTAGAATCCGCTGAAAATCCAACTGTAACCAGTGCCCCGTAGACAGCAATAGAAAATCCACGCTGTAGATTTTTTCCAGTCAGATTCCAGCAGATTTTAAAACATGCCGTATCTTCTGTTGGATTCCCATCCGATTCCCGTCCAGTGAGTGTACTGGGCCAGCGGGAAATCTGAAAACCAATTGCGCAAAAAAAACGCGGTACAGAGATATTAAAATGCTGTCGGATATTGGATGGCATTTTAACATAAGCTGTGTAGACATTGCCTTAGTCTACTTTCACCTAATTCGTTGTTTTCAAAATCTCTTCTTGAATCTTTACAATCTGGTTTTCACATCGTATTCTTGAGTGATATTTCGCAAATGATCTCCTGATCACTAAATCTCACAGTAATTATTATATTGATTCGTTTCATTCTCTTCATCTTTTGAGAATTCAGGCCCAAGGGCAGTATTGTCGTTATTCCTGTCAGATGATCTGGTCACTTTCTTTTTTTTTCTTAAAAGGGTCCCGCTGATATGGTGTAAGATGGGTGCTAGTAATAGTTGAGGGCCCAGATGCTAGAACTTTATGGGGCTTTGATATCGCTTACAACAGCCCTGTACAGACCACAACCTCCTACTCAGTATACTTAACTATATTGGCCTTTAGGATATTGATTTCTTGGTTTTCTTTCTACATCTATGACTGTTTGTTCAGTGTATCACTTGCTGGGTCTACTTCTCCCCCTCTTTCCCTTGTTTTTAGGGTTCTTTAGTGAGTAGTCCAAGGTACTTGCCTCTCTTTCCTCTACACATATTGGACAAGCTATGAGCAGATTTACTTTTACAACCATCCATCTGCTAGTAACACCCTATTATACACCTTTAAACTACTACAAGACACAAGTCTCTGTTTGCGGTGTCTTACAGAGGCTGCTTTTGTCTTTACATTGTACTGTATATGTCTCCCAGTCTGTAGGCAGGTATATGTGCTCCCATATTCTGTAGGCAGGTAAATGTCCCCCATAGTCTGTAGACAGGTATACAGTCCCCATATTATTCTGTATAGTAGACAGGCATAGGTCCCCCATAGTCTGTATGGTAGGCAATTATATGTCACACATAGTCAGTGTAGGCAGGCATAGGTATCACCCACAGTAAGCATAGGCAGGCATAGGTTCCTCACAGTCAATATAGGCCACTCATAGGCAGGGATAGGTCCCCCATAGACATGGATAGGTCTCCCATAGGCAGGTATAGGTACCCCATAGGCAGGTAACTGTCCCTCATAGGCAGTATAGATCCTCCATAGGCAGGTATATGTCCCCCATATGCAGTATAGTTTCCCATAGGCAGGTATATGTCCCCCATAGGCAGGAATAGGCAGGTAAATGCCCCCCAAAGACAGGGTTTCAGGTCGTCGTTAAAAAACAAACAAAACAGTACTCACCTCTCTACTCTGATGCTTTGAAGAGTGACCCGCTGGTCTCCGTCTTCTTCCCAGCACAGGCAGCGTGACGTCATCAGGTTGCGCAGGCAGTGTGATGACACTCACGCTGTCTGTGCTGGATACTCCAGAGGGCCTCAAGCAGGCTAAATGGGATAAAATAATGACTTTGTTTAGTAGCAGTATATTTAAACAGAGAAAACACACAGAAATAAACGCTCACCACACTATTCTGATTCAATGGGTAAAACATAGTAACAAAAATAAACAATGTTATTTGGCTATAAAAACAAGGTTGCCTTGAGAGCTTTTATGCAATTACTCTTAAGTCTGGTTTCTAGTTGTTTCTGAACCTTATATATTATAAAGTGCCTTTGTGGAGCCAGGCAAGTGTGCCATAGTTTCACTGGAGAGGGTGCTTGTAGGCATTATAAAACAAATGAGTACATTTAATTAGAGACTGAATTAATTAGTGGAGAATATAGGCCCCTTTTGGCAAGAGCACTAAAAAAGTAATAGTTCAATTACCATGTAAAATTCACCAGCTGCAATCCTAAAAACTAGAACTCTCTGCCAAAGGATATTCTGCTGATTTTCAGTGTGCAGCATTAGTTCTGATCTCCTGATGCTGAGAATGTATGCATAGTACGTCACACATTAAATAGACAGTAAATAGAATAGCTTTAGTAGGTTTATGTTATTGGTCCAAGATTTTTTTTTACATGATGGCAGTTTCATTATTGCTGCCAATATTAAAACCATGCTTGTCAGCCAGGCGGGAAGGTTCCAAGAACTAAAATAAAATCACCTTTTAAACCGACTCGTTTTATGTGTCCCAGCACACCCAGTGCTTCCAGCAGATGACGTCTCATTCATTGATCATGTGACTCTGCAGCTATTTGCAGGCTGCAGCGTTCTCTTTCTGGATATAGATGGCACATGACTACTGCAGCATCATGTGACTACTAATCATAAAGCCATCAGAGGGCACACCAGGATCGGCAGGGGCGTTGGTAGGGAGCGAGTTTAAAAGGTGAATTTTTTTTCCCATTTTACAATCTCCCAGATCGATTGAGGTTTTTATTATAATGGAAAACACCTTTAAAGCCAAACTATGTATATGTGGCATTCAAAACAACTTTTGTAACATTCAGACATTGGTAAGCTTGTAAATAGAGTTAACATGAATTTATTATTTGAAAATTAATTCCAGCAAACCCAAATTAATACTAGCATGGAAAGGTCACAGAATATATTCACAGAAGGCCAAACACAACATTTGTGTCTCTTAAGGGGGTGTCTTACCACATATATTGATGGAATGTCAGTAGGACATTCCATCAATGTTTGATTGGTGGGCTTCCTACCATATTCTCAAAATAGGTGTGATATGCCTTTAATGTTATGCTCCAAAAGCCATCAGTGTTTGTGGTGGAAAACGCTTCAACCTTAGAGATTAAAACATGACCTGTAATAGATAGTACTGACCCCTATTGGTCCGAGTTTATTTATTAGGTACTTCTTTGCCTTTAAAGGGGTTTTATCATTAAATTAAATGGTCTTCAGAATAAGGGGACAGCGAAAACAAGCAACTTTGCAATTGAATAGATGTCATTTGCAAAGCTGTCTTGTTTTCACAGTCTGCCTTATCTTCGTTTTGTGTAAACACTGTTCCCCAGTGCTGGTCGGATTCCACCTCCTTTCATTTCATTGGCTGATGGCTCTACTGATTTACATTCTGTTTGCCCCCCCCTCTCCCCGGTCGTATTCACAGGAGTGTGCATTCCTGCCTCTCTCAGTCAGAATAAAGGGCCGGTAGCATTTCACTCTGCACAATCAGAAAACAGCACAATTGTGCTCGGTGTCTAATGCTGCTGCATGTAAACATAAAAAGGAGACAGATCTGTGCTGCTCTAGATGAGTTCATAGAAGACTGGAGTCAACTGTAAGAAACCTTCAGCTGTGAGAGGAGAAGAGATCAGTGCTCTGAGTTCATAGAAGACTGTCTAGACTGAATGAAGGGCTGTGGTATGTAAACAAACAGCTCGTACAAAATAAGACTGCATAGGGAGAGGAATGACATAGTGACGGGGGGGGGGGGGGGAGTAGGGATGTGCAATACCCTCCCACTGATCTCAAACAAACACACTGACTCAGGAGCGAGCATGAACAGTGAAAGTTGGGATGATGTCATCCCCCTTCAGTTAAGAAACACCCAGCTGGGAGGGGAAGAAACACCCCTGGATTTGAGGAGCTGAGAAACTGAAAGTACAATGAAACAGACGAACTGATAAAGCGATAAATCCCCTTTAAGCACATCCTGTGTTTATTTGGGTGAATTAACATCATTTTCATTATATACTTCCCTAGAGTATAGTAATATATTAGGGCAATGGTAGGGATAGGGGTCACATTTACCAATGCAAACACTCTGTAGGCAGGATTAGTCCCCTGCTAGAGCCAATCTAGGGTAAGTACTGTGTACAAATTATGCATTTTTTTTAGCGATTCAGCTAAAGGTTATATTTTAATGTACACAGATTTTGTTTTTGGACCATTAACAACTAACTGGGGAACATTTATTAAAGAGAGTGCACCATAAAAGAGGTATAACATCTGTAAGAAGAGTATTGCTAGATCCATAAGAGTATTTTCCAATGTCTATTAAGGTAATTCCTTAATTCAATATACTAAAATTTGGACACTGGGGTTGTTATCTTGACTATATGCAGACAAGCTACCCTAAAATTCTCTATAATTGTTACTACTCTTTTGAAGGTTTTACTTTTTTCTAATGGTTGACAAGTTTATTTATGTATGCCTCCAATTTCATAAAAAGGCATATGGCAGATTTTTCTCTTGGATTAAAATTAAAAAAAGTCATGGCATCTACCATCCTATACTTTAATACAATCGTGTTCTTACCTAAAATTGTGTCATTTGATTGAAAACTAAACTGAATCGTACTCAGAGAATGGTGGTAAATGATTCCTACTCTGGTTCCCGATTATAAGTGGTGTACCCCAAAACTCAGTACTGAGTTGCCATTTATTCAGTTTATTTTATAATGATATAGGGGACATAATTAATTGCACAGTTTCTATTTTTTCATATGATACTAAGCTATGTAGTGTAATGCAATCTATGGAAGAAATTTATAAACTGCAAGCGGAGCTGGACACACTGATGTTTGGGCATTCACTTGGCAAATGAGGAGGTTCAATGTGGATAAATGTAAACTTCTGCATCTGGGTACAAATAATCTGTATGGATCATATGTCCTAAGGGGTGAAAAACTGGGAGAATTGCTTGTTGAAAAGTATCTGCATGTACTTTTAGATCATAAGCAGAATGCAATGTCAATCAGCAGCCTCTAAGGCCGGCAGGATTGGTGTGCATTACAGGAGGCATGGACTTGCAGGACAGGAATGTAACATTACTGCTATATAAAGCATTGGTGGTGTCTCACTTGGAATATGCAGTTCAGTTCATAGAAAGGATGTACTGAATTTAGACAAAGTACAAAGATGAGCAACCAAGCTGATAAGGAGGATGGAGCATCTTATTTATAAGGAAAGGTTAAAAGAATTAAACTTATGTAGTCTTGAGAATAGATGGCTACGGGAAGACTTGTTTTATGTATATAAATGCCCCCCTACAAAAAGTATGGTGGAAAGCTGTTTCATGTAAAAACCCCCCTCAAAAAAACAAGGGGATATTCCCTCTGCCATGAGGAACAGAGATTTAATATTCAGAGATAAAAAGCCTTCTTTAGCATGAGAACTGTGGATATGCGGAATTGCCTGTCTGAGGAGCTGGTCACAGCAGGTACAGTTGAGGGTTGCAAGAAAGGCTTAGATAACTACTAACTACTAAATAATATTAATACTTATGTAGCCGTATAAAACATCTAAATCCAGCCTGATGACAGTTTTGGGATCAGGAATAAAATATTCCTTTAGGAAGATTGGTTTATGCTTTGTGGGTTCCAAAGTCCATGTGTCTTTTTTTAAACCATGCAAAAGGGTTAAAGTAAAATCATTGCTTCTAGTAGTGAAACTGGGGCAACTCGGGCATGTAAATGGAGATAAAGGCCCCGTTGGATTCTTTTGTGTTGTTAACCAGGCTAAAATTTAGTTGTAACTTTTGGGTTTCCAAGTGGTCTATGATGCGGAGGGGGAAAAATTTACCTAAAAAACTCTTTTCTTTAGCAAGGAAATTAATGCCTTGTGGTCTTGTTGTTTACTGACCTTCCAGGCTTCAATGGTTTGTCCTATTTATAGAAGAAGTCTGTGCTCTACAGGGGTGGACCAGACAGTGAGGGTTGTGGATTTTAAAGTATTAACTATTTGTTTTTCCTTTTCATATAGATCTCATAGTTCTTAAAAACCCAGTAATTGTTGCCATGGAATTGTTAGTAGGTATTCCCGCGATAGTTGACAATAAAATCTTTTTAGGTAACAGAGCCCCTCAGCTATTGGACATCTGTGCAGGATAGGTTGCACATTTTTTGTTTCCGTAACCCCCCATAACTAAATGTTCCCAAATTTTCCCTTCGGTCTTGAAAAAAAAGGATTGAATATCGAAGCCCTTTTTGACGGGTAATTGTAGAAGGTGAGGGAAAAAAGGCGATACTTTTGAGGCTAATGGTTTATTTGTGGTGAGCTTTCGGGAACTGTCCTTCTTCGACATGGGGATATAAAAAATTGAAAAATTCACGGTTTTTTACAACAAACATGGACCTTTTAAAGGGGTCTTAGAATTCTTAAACATAACAAATGCAATATAACAAAAAATCATTTAAACGGTAAACAATTAACTATCTGGAAAAATTGTGAGGTTGAAGGGGGGTCATAAATTGCGTCTTATTCAAGCCATCACGTGTAATTTGTGGCCATCAAGTTACATTTGTTTGAATAAAACTAGCAGGTATTTAACCCATTTTGCAGATCTGAATTTTTTGGCTTAATTTAAATTCCCTTCCTTTCTCTCCCCCTTTCGTCTTAAAGTGTCCATTTAAAAAACCCCAATCTTAGATTTCAATACATGGTCCTCCCGGAGAATGTTTTCCCTGGAAGACGTTTATGTTATTAATGGTGAATTGTGGGAGTTCGCCTGATTTTTCACTCTTTTTCTTTTTTAGGTAAACGGTACAACTTTTTACTAGGAGAAATATTGATAATGAATTACAAAAAATTAGTCTGAGGCCCCCAAACCCAAATGGGTTTTTATTACAATGTTTAGGTTTAAAACTGAAAGGACGGGGTAATTGAAGACTTTTTTAAATCATTTTTTTTGATTTGCTCTGTTCAGGAGATAAGAGAGATTTGATATGTTCTGTGGCACAAAAGTATCTCTAGTTTTACGCATCAAATTCTCCCTTCTGGTTAGAACAGAGTATCAGGCGACGAGTATTGTCTGTTTGGGTGGATGGTCAGTATCGGGTAGAGACTTCGGGGGACATGTCTGAAAACGGTCATAGGGGTCTAAGACTTTTCTTGTTGCCTTAGTTCCAATCAGAGTGCTCTCCTTTCTTTTTTAAGGAGCTCTATATGAAATGAAAAGGGGGGGCGGTAGGCTATTGGTTGTATGGGAAACCAAGAAAAGTTCTTAGACTACTAAGGACCAGTTTTCAGGACATGATTCCCCCTTATCTCTTGCATAGTTTTGAATACAATTATCCTTTTGAAAGCACTTGTGTCCTTCTACTGGGAGTTTCTTTCTTAGATTATGCTGCAAAATGTATGATCTAGGCGCCTTTAGAGGTCAGTTCTAAATAGCTTTTAAGGCAATGTTATAGAGAATGCTGGTGGGTCATAGATTTGGCACTTTCTAGTTCCACTACAACAACTCAGGCAAACCACTTTTAACTTGGTCTACCTGTTCCAGCAGTAATGCGCCTAGTTTTGCCATCTTCCAGTCATAATTGTGTAGAATCATACAGTTGTGGTACGACATTGACCAGTAGAATGCCACCAATCTCGGGCACAGACACAAAGTGCCGTACCGGCGCCCTAATTTTGGAGTAAGGTGTGCGACTACCTGCTCAGTACCTCTAGAGACACAGCGTACCCAACCTTATTTTCTTCTGGGGACCGGTTTGGTTAGAGACGACAAATTTTCCACGGCCCAAGTGGGCGGTGGTAAGGGTGTTGGGGGTTATGGAGGGGGTTTGATGTTTCGAATTCACACATAAAAAAAAAAACCATAATGAAAAGTGTTTACTGTGGCTTTTAGGGGTTTTAGTATGGGAAGGGTAATCCGTATTTTATAATGGAAGACTGATTGTCAGCTGATTGTAATGCTGACCCACAGAGCTTTAATAATCAGTCCTGCAGTAACATTGAATCTGCTCTGTGGTGGTCAGCATTATACATGTAATATTAATATTACTGTACATATGTATTCGCTCTAGTCAATTATAAAGTTATATGCCCCCCTTAATTAAATAATTAGCCCCCTACCCAGTAGTGATTGTGATAACATTGCTGCCCAGTAGTGGATACATAGGCTAACCCCCAGTAGTAGATTCATAGCTACCCCCAGTAGTTATACATAGCTACCCAAGTAGTGATAGTGGATAATAGCTGCCCCCAGTAGTGGACACCTTAGCTGCCCAGTCGTGTTACTTAGCGACCCCCAGTTGTGATAGTGTTACATAGCTGCTCCCAAGTAGTGATAACACATAGCTGCCCCAGTAGTGGATACAATAGCTGCCCCAGTTGTGAATATTTTGCTGCCCCACAGTACGGGTATATTTAGTGCCCCCAAGTTAGGATTTATAGATGCCCCCAAGAGTTGATACATAGCTACACCCTAGTAGTGATAGTGTTTACTTTGCTGCACCAATAGTGATACATAGCTTCCCCTCATGTTGCTGGATTCTTAGCTGCCCCCAGTTATGATACATTGCTGCCCCCAGTAATGATAATTAGCTGCCCCCAGTAATGATTCATAGCTGCCCCCAGTAGTGATACATTGCTTCCCCCAGTAGTTGTGATACATAGCTGACGCCAGTAGTGTTTGTGATACATAGCTACCCCAGTAGTGATTCATAGCTACCCCCAGTTGGGTTAGTGATTCTTAGTGCCCCCAAATAGTGACAAATAGCTGCCCCATTAGTGATTAGTGATTACATAGCTTCCACCGTAGTATACTGAATTACATAGCTACCACTGAAAGTAGGCTTAGTGTTACATAGCGGCCCCAGTAGTGCTTACACTAGCTGCCCCCCCTTGGGATTGATACATAGCGGCCCCCAGTAATGATACAAAGCTTTGCACCAGTAATGATTTTTAGCTGCCCCCCAGTAGTGTTACATAGCTACCCCCAGTAGTGAAAGTGATTATCATAGGTACCCCCAGAGTAGAGATAGTGATACATAGCCTGCCACTATTGTGATACTATAGCTGACCCCCAATAGTGATAGTGTGATTCATAGCTTACCCACAGTAGGTGATATATAGCTACCCCCAAGTAGTGATTGTGATCATAGCTGCCCCCAGTAGTGATATATAGCGGCCCCTCCTGCTAGTGTTATATAGATACCCCTGTAGTGACTTATAGCTGCCACTGTAGTGACTTTAGTCTGACCCCAGTTAGTGACATATTGCTGCACCCAGTTGTGGACACCACAGCTGCCCCCAGTAGTAAACATTTTGCTGCCCCAGTAGTGATACTTAGCTGCCACCAGTATGTGATAGTGAAACTTCGCTGCCCCCTGTAGATTGTTACATAGCTGCCCCAGGAGTTGTGATATATAGCTGGCCCCAGTGTGATATATAGTGCCAAATTCGTGACATATAGCTCCCCCAAGTAGTGACATATAGCTGTCCCCTGTGTGTGATATATAGCTGTCCCAAGTAGTTGTGAAACATAGCTTGTCCCCAGTAGTGATATATAGCTGTCACAGTAGTGATATATAGCTGTCCCCAGTAGTGATATTAGCTGCCCCTAGTAGTGGATACATAGTTACCACAGTAGGGGTATATTGGCGGGCCCCCAGTAGTGATATATAGCTGCCCCAGTTGTTATTCTTAGCGGCCCCAGTAGTGATTTATAGCTGCACCACCAGTAGTGATATATAGCTGCCCCCATGTAGGTGATTTATAGCTGCCCCCCACGCAGGTGATATTTAGCGGGCCCCCCCCAGTAGTTTATATATAGCTTACCCCTGCAGGGCAGTCCAGGGACATTATTAATATAAAAAAATAAATAAAAATAAAGTAATAGATGTCACTCACCTTTTCCCGGAATCCTCGGCCTAGAGTCCTCCTCGCAGCAGCGATCATTGACTAGCACGGGGCGGCGCGGGGGGGTGTGACGTCACTGCTCATCATCACTCCTGAGCCAGCTATCATGGAGATGCGGAGCTCTGTTGAAGCGGCCGCAAATCTACAATGATTGGGAAAGCAGGCGGTATTGCACCGCTCCTGCTTTCCCTGTAATGCTAGCCGCACGCTGAGTTGCAGCTGATAGGTATGATATATAGCTGTCCCTAGTGATATATAGCTGCTCCCCGGTTAGTGTTATTAAGCTGCCCCGTGTTGATTTACATAGCTTACCCCCTGTGAGGGGGTATATAGCGGCCCCCAGTCGTAGGGATATATAGACGGCCCCCAGTAGTTGATATATAAGCTGCCCTCAGCAGTGATATATAGCGGCCCCCCCAGTAAGTGATATATTAGTGCCCCAGCAAGGCAGTCAAGACTTTTATAAAAAAAATAAAAAAAAAGTAAATGAAGTCTACTCCTCCTTTTTCCCGGATCCTCGGCCGAGATCCCTCACTCGCACAGCCGACATCTGAGTGCAGCTGCTTGGTCACTGCGTGGCGGGTTTATATGCGGCCCCGCGCAGAGAAGATGCCGACCCGCCGGACTAAAGTCACCGGGACGGCCGGAATCATTGGGTAGCCGGCAACGCGGACGGCTAGGGGACGCGCTAAGGCCCGGTGCGGTCCGCGCTGACGGCGGTTGGGGACCCCGCTCTAGAGAACAGGGTGCCGTATGTTTTTTGGGTGAAAGGGACTCCACAGAAAACAGTGTGCAGCCCCAATCATATTATGTCGCTCCTTAAATTTCCAGCAAATTCACTTAACAGATTAAATCTCCGGCAGTCATCTCACTATTACAGGCTTAGCTAAGAACAGCACAGCTAATATGACAATTACTGCTATAGAACCACTGACAGTCTGAGCAAGCAGTGTGAAACTGAAGCTGCCTGTACCTCTGTGAAGCAGCATGGTGAGACAACCCCTTTAACGTGTCTTAGTAAATCCTTTAGTTCCCTATAACAAAAGCTATTCTTCTCTTATAACTGTGTTGTGTGGCATCCTCATTTCTCAAAACTATTAGTGAATCTGTCAGCTGGGTGTCGTCCGTTGTTGATATTGTTCAATCAGTGCTGGCAGAGTTAGTCTGTGCAAGGACACACCACTTGAAAACTGGAATAGTAACACCCATCTGACGGATAGGCTATGTTCACACATTGTATTTGCTGAGTGTATTTGGGCGAGTAACTGCGCTGCAATACGTCCAAAGTATGCTCCACAGATATGGTAATTCATAGCTCTCAATACGCACCAGGAAGAAGTGACATGTCAGTGGGAGCGCTTCAGAACTACGCGCTAGTCAGTGTGTACTTTCGAAGCAACAGGCGTATAGTGACGCGCTCAGAACACACTGCTATATGCCTGTGAAAATACATATACAGTAATAAATCTCTAAAAAGGAATAACAGAGGAACAGCACAACACAGAGATACAAGAGAAGATGAACCAGAATTGTTACTTCACAGAAACACATCAAGTTTTTACGTTAACAACCCACTTCAGGAAGTATCCACAGGTCCTCTAAAAAGGCAAAGGACACATGTATGAATTGCACATGAATGAATCTTATAGATGATCTCTCACTTGGAAAGGTTTTAAACAACTAATAACTTTCTGAGACAAGACGTCCCAGTAAGTTTAAGTCAAAAGAGAACATGAGATGCTGTAAAAACTCTTTAAAGGGGTTTTGCCAAGAAGAGTGGAGTTTTCACCTAAACAGGTGAAACTGTCTTGAGCCGATGGACAAAAGGGGTGGCGTTGTGTTTCTATGTTTAAAAAAACAAGTGTCTCCTCCATGATGTCATAACACCACCTCCACATGCACTACTACCCGAGGCCTGATATTCAGTCTTCTGCAGGTGAGCAAACATTGTTTGGGCTAAAACCACAGAGGATAACTGTATTGTGCACAAGCTCTACAGGTTTTGCTTTCTCTCTCTTATCTGCTCAGGAGAGAAGATAAGATCCAAGCAGGCAGTGTTCAAGAACTGCTGTAAGGTGGGAGGGAAGAGGGCTGAGCAGGGAACGTCTGCCTGTTTACATTACATTACATTACAGCCAGCAGATTCTCTATACAGCAGACACAGGCTTTGTTCTCCCCCTCCCTTCAAAGCTCCTTCATGTGCCCTGCCATCAGATAAGACGTGCAAATAACACAAAGGAGGCCAGATCAGCTCTAGCTAATGTAAACAGTCAGGAAACTAAGGTGATCTAAGCCAGGCTGCAGCTGTCACAGCCTACACTTTTTTTAATCACATATATTTAGAAAAGTGATTAAATACCCATTTTGGAGGATCCCACGCCAACATTAGATCGTGGCAAAACCCCTTTAATACCTCCAAAATAATAATAAATCAGTGGAACTACAGGAAGCTCTTGGTTCTATTGATATGAAAATGCATGAGTCTACCATTAGAAAAGGCTTCACAAATTAGGTCTGTATGGGGTGTATGCCAAAAAGATAGTGTTTAGCAATGTCAAATTGGTAGGACATGTTTTGTCCCCCCCCCCCCCCCCCCCCCCCCCCCCCCCCCCCCCCCCCCACCCCTTGGTAAAATACATAATAATTAAGTTATCTGACCAGAGAACCAAAAGACATATTCATGTACCAGAAACCAAAGCCAACATTTCACCAGGATAACCTAATACCAGCAATGTAAAGCATAACTGTTGTACAGTAGACATTTGATGAATTTAGGCTGCTTTGTTGCATTAGGCTGGGCAGGTATTTATAGATTTTATTTAATGGTTAACGTCAGAGTCCACAGAAATCTATATGTACCATTCACTTAGGTAAATGAGTAAAGCTTTTAGACATATCCTCATCTTGTTTCCTTTATCTGAACTTTACAAATCATTTCCACTTTTGATAAACTAAAAAGTTTGTCTTCTTCTGTGTTACCCTAAATGTCTTTGTTATGTTAAAAGGATTTTTGAAGCAGAATTTGACAGCGGATGTGGGTTGTGTAATTACTGTACTTGCCAAGTCTCTGAATTCTCTGCTCGAATGTTATTGTCACAGTACAGCCTACACCTTGTCACATATTTCTATATACATAATACACTCTCTCCAACTAAGTGTTTCATCTAAAACTTACTGCTAAGAGTTTAAAGATTCATTTATTCTGCTTAGTTTTGTTTACCACTTGACTCACGCAATCAATTTGCTCCAATTTCCAGTGAATTACGTTACATAATGCTTGAATTTGGATGGGGCAGGTCGAGCATTCACACAGACATTTTTGGTTAGTTGCCTCCTATAGTGCTATTATTAGTTGCTCCATAATCTACACTATTATGATTGTACACATAGGGTCTCATGTATGAAAACTGTCTAGGTGTAAGGCTTTCTTTGTTGCCCATAGCAACCAATCAGAGCGCCACTTTGATTTCATATCGTGCTCTGAAAAATTAAAGGGGAGCTCTGATTGGTTACTGTGCGCAACAATGAAGGTCTTAGACCAAGACAGTTTTCATAAATTTTCCCTATAGACTAAACTATCCATAAGAAATAATAGATTATATCAGATACAAACCAAAAAATGAAAATAAGGAACTCATGAGCTCTGATGTGGCCAGCCCCATTATTATGTCAAAACCTGAACCCATTAGAGGATTCTGTGGACAGTAAGTGATCTTCTCGAACCCTTCCACTGCATATATGATGAAAAGAAATACAGGATGATTAACAAAAAGCATGGTAAAAAAATATAGCCTCAGTATTTATACCCAAGAGAACCTAACAGAAAGATATTAAGATGAAAAGACACACCATCTAACCACATTTTATCTATAAGCTACAAAGTGATTTCAATTAGTGACATGGCAGTGTCACGGTTCACGCCACTGGGACCGTCGGTGTGCCGTGTCTCTATGTCCCGGCCGCTGCTGCGACATTACCTTGGTGTCCATCGTTCTTTGCTAGCACCTGTCTGGCTCCTTCACTGATGAAGCCTCTCCATCTCTGCTTCTCCAGCTCCCTGGCATCCTGTGCGCACACCTGCTCCTCTAGGGGCACGCTAGTGCGTCACTGCACCGGCATTTATTGAGCAGTCTTCCCTGTTCCGTGCCTGTAACCCTCTGACCTCCTGGCTACTTAAGGAACCTCCTACCTGTACTCTTTGTCAGTTCGTTGTTGTCTTCTGCACTGGCTTGATCACCCATTACCTTTTGTCTACCTGCGCTGTACCCTGTATCTGCTGCTAAATTTTCTGGCCACCTGTCAGGGACTCTGTCTTACGTTTTCTGCAGATTCCGTTTATCAGCCCTCAGTACCAAGACCTGCACTTCGGTAGCCCCCGCCGGGCATTCTGCCATCTGTGCCTGCAGTGGGACCTGGAGGATCCCACCTGGATATCTGCGGTCGGCACTTCGGATATGTTTGTCAGCGCCAATCCGTTATGTATGAAATGACACATCTAATATGGATACTGCCGGATGTGACTCTGCCTGACCCTGGTAGCTGTGTGAACCGTCATGGCGTCCCATGGAGCAAACTGTTCCTAATAATCTTCAGACCATCACCACCGTCTGGACAAGTTGTGTCAGAAATGGCATCTAAACCTTTGCTCCGCCACCGCTGTGTGTACGCCTCCGTCTGCCATCACATTTCCATTCCCAGCCTGCACTGCCTCTCTGCCTGCCCGTTATTCTGGAGTCCCCTACGTTGTTGCGGCTTCCTCAACAGTGCAACTCCATCCACTTTGAGGTCCTGGCCCATCAAGTTCCACTTGACCGTGCCAAGGTCCCCTTTCATTTATCAGCCTGTCTCAGGTGAAGCCTTTGCCCTGGGTTCGCCTCTGTGGGAAGAGCTAAGTGATCGCTGACACGGGGACTCCAGGCTGTTCTGAGCGCATTCAGGAAGACCTTCGTGCTACCTGGGCGCAACACCTCTGCTGCTTTGTCTGTCCGGTGCCGTCAAGACGACTCACACGTGGGGACAAATATGCCATCCAGTTCCGTACCTGGCCTCCGATCTGGCCTAGAAGATTGATGGACCTCGTTGCACGCCTTCTGGGAGGGTCTCGATGGAAAGCATCAAGGACGAGTTGGTGGTCGCGATCTACTTCCACCTGGACGGACCCTCATCGCTTTAGCTTACCGGATCGACATTCGTTTTGACGAGAGGGAAGTTTGAGCTTCGCCAACAGCTGTGTCCTCTCGGTCTCGCAAGCTTCCGCCTCGTCTGTACCTGAAACCATGAGCCCACCTCGCCCTGACACCTGAGTTTTTTCCAAGATGAGCATATGGAGGTAAATACACATACTCATATCACCACAGTGGAAGCTCCCGTAAACGCAGCTTAAACCTGTGTCTGTACTGCGGTGGTTCCCGTCATTACCTCAAGGAACTGCCCAGTCTGCAAGCTGTTTCGCCCGGAACCTCAGTGCCATGGGTTGTTGGGGGTGGAAGTGACCCTGAATCAAGTTTGCATTGTTCCTCTTTGACCACTACCAGGTCACTCTACGTTTATCATTGGTGCGCCTATGAAGTTTCCTTGCCTTGATGGATTCCTGCCTCCTATTGAGAACTTTATCCTACCCGTCTCTGCTGGAGAAGTTCAGCCTCCCTGTCCCCCGTCTATAAAAAGCCCCTATTCTCTTCCATCAAGGGGAATCCTGAAGGACCACCCAAGTTTGTCCCCACCTGGTCCTTGGGGGTTGGCAGCCCCACCAGGAAAACTGCCCTTTTTACGTGCTGCCAGTTCGTCGCCTATCCTGCCGGGCCCCCGTGGTTCCACTTCAAAACCCATCCCTGGTTTGGAAAAAGGGGGTTAAGTTTCCAAATGGGGCAAAACATTGCCCTCTAGCTGTCTCAAGCCCGCCCATCTGGGCAGCCCTGCCCACCCCCTTTTCTCTGCCTGTATGTTTGGTGCCAAGGGAAGAACCATGTGTGCAGGAAAGGGCCCTGGTTCGCAAAGACACCTTGACTCCCACCACCCCCCCCCCCCCCCTGCCCCATTTCTGCTTTTTCCCCCCAGGGCCCAAAAAGTTACCCCGGGGCTCCTGGAAAACCCCCCTGAAGACGGCCCGGGATACCGAGGGGGGGTGTTACCCCAAGTGTTTTTGTGGGTACCCCGGGTAGCCCAGGGAGGCTTTTAAGGGGGGAGGGACCAGGTTCACGGCCCCAGACCTGGTGTGCCCCTTCTCTCGTCCCCCCGGCCGCTGCTCGACACCCTTTGGGTCCCTGGTTCTCTCCCCATGTCCCGGCTCCTTTCCCCGCTGAAGCCTCACCCCTCTGTTCCTCCAGTCCCTGGTCTGTCGCAACCCGCTTCCCCCGGGGCAAAACGCGCGCACCCCACCGATTTATTTAGACAGCTTCCCGTTCCTACCCTGTAACCTCGATCCCGGGTACTTAAAAGGAACCTCCTCCTGTACTCTTTGATTCGTTGTTTCTCCTAGGCTTGACCCCTTACCTTTTGTTCCCGCCCCTGTACCTTACCCGCTGCAATAATTCTGGGGACCTGTCGGGGACTTGTTTACGTTTTGCAATCCCTTTATCACCCCCAGACCCCAACCTGCACTTCGGCTACCACTGCCGGCATCTCCATCTGGGCTGCAGTGGGGCCCCGAGGTCCACACCTGGGAAAACTGCGGTCGGCGCTTTGGCATTGTTTGTCACGCCAATCCCTTACAGAGATTAATTTGGGGTAGTCCATTTGTCCAGCGTGTGCCAGCATATTTTCGGATGTGAACTCCACTCTTTCACTGATGCATTGTCTCAGGTCTTTCAGATCTTGTGGCTAGAGGGCAGATGCACGGAGTCCTTGCTGTATCCCAAAGAAAAAAGTTTCAGAGTTTTAGATCTGGAGATCATGGAAGCCAGCACATTGGTGAATCGTTCCTTCTGTCGATGCCAATCCAATGTTTCGGTAGAATTTCATTCTGGTATCGGTGAACATCCAAATAAAAATGTTGTGGTGCACCATCCTTCTGATAGACTACGTTTGGCAGGTCTGTGGCATAAGCCTTTCCTTTCACATTTCCAGAAAAGAGCGGCCAGTAACTGTATCCTTGGCAAAAAGACTATGCATTGAACACATTAACTTTGGATGAGTCCCTCATGTGCTTGATAAAGGCACATGGCTTTCTATCGACTAACATTGTGGTAATTGATCTTCCCACTGAGGTGAAAGGTAGCCTCATTGCTGAACACCAGCCTGTCAGAAAATATGTTTTCTTCCAATCGGCTCTGCAAGTTAATGCAAAAGACACGGCATTTCAGTTTGTTGTTTGGTTTGAACTGACGTTGTAGTCCATACAGATTATGACACAGAGGTTTCCGTAAAATACATCACACTGTGGTTTGTGGCACCTGCAATTCCATACTAGTCAGCCTGGTCGACTTTCTAGGACTACCCTAGGACATGGCTTGAATCCTGTTCATTGTCTCTTCCAAAGTCTTTAGGCGGCTTCATAACATAGACACCCAGTGGTTTCTAATTCCTTCACCCAACGCAAAATTAATCTTAAATGAGAATAGAGTAGGTAAAAATAAAATAATAATACTTCCCTGCCTGTCCACCTATACAGTTACTACAGAGCACTCGCTACTCTTCACTTCTGAGGTCTCATTCTGACACACTGGGGAGGCCCGTGCTCCATTGTAAGTGGATGGAAAGTAAATTCTCTTTCAGGTTTAGGACAAGAACCTGGAGGTAAGGAGGAGTGGAGCGACGGGGAGCGACAGGTAGGTAAGTATAAGCCTGTGTCCACATGGCAAAGGACAAATTGCTATAGGATTTTGAATTAAAAGGGTAATGGAAAAATTACTGTAGGATTTTGAATCAGAATTTGAACAGAAAAACTGTTCATCCGAGTATTTTGAACTGATTTTATACAAAAACGGTTTTCACTCAGTTTCGTTATTTGTTACTAATTTGTGCACAGATTTTGTACTGGATTTTAAATGGGTTTTCAGAATTTTTTTTTCGACTTTGTGGCAAACAGTGAAGAGAGTGCAATTCATTCATGTTATCTCTATTACTCCACCCAATAGTCACTCTCTAAGCTTGCAGTGGCCATTTAGGTTACATCGCAGCCAATTTGTGTCCTTTATTATTAAAAAATATATATTAAGTTTCTTAATTGTGTTTTCAATTTTATTTTTCTACATTTTTTAATGCTTAGATACAGGTCAATGGGCCAAATAATGTTATAGGAGAGTGAAAGTGGATGACCTTTCTGTTACAAAAAGTGCAAAAGGATCTGCATGAAAACACCCACAATTGAGTTATTTTTGGTCAGATCATTGCCAAAAACAACTTTCTGGTTGGGTTTTATGCCTTCCCATTGACTTTTATAGTAAATTTTCAAATGGAAAACCAACTGAAGAATGTGCATGTTCTGAGCAAAAGCAGTCAGTTTTGAAATCTGACCTGAAAAAATCCAAACTATGTAGACTACAGGTCAAGTTTTCTATTGAGGTCTATAGGAATGGTTTAAAGTCGGTTTTCAAACTGTTTCAAAATCAGAAAACAGTGTTAGGGTATGTTTACACGGCTTATTGCAGCACGTACAGTACATGTATAAAGTGCAATATGCGGCAAAATGTGCGCGCAAATACGCAGCAAAATAAGCCATGTGAACATACCCTTAAAAACGGACTATAAATCCTTCCCATGTTGATGAATCATAACTTTACTTTTTGTACCCACTCTGACCCCGTTTAAGTATAATTTATCTTCTGGACAACCCATTTGACACCAAGGTCCCAGAAAATTCTACTAAAACAAATGTAGATCACTGTAAAACCCGATATTGATTGAAGTTCAGTTCAGAATACCTCTGTCTGGTCCTGTTTGGCCAGTAAAATGTGGTTGCATCACAGTTATCTGTATCCAGCCTTTGTTTGCACCTGTATCCCTGTTTGTCAACTGGTCTAATGACCTGAACTAATGCCGTCCTAGTGATGTATCATACTGGCTATTTCGTGCATTAAACCTGCATTTGGTCCAGGATTTGCGTTCCGTGTTACAGAAGTGTGAATCTGTCCTAACTCTGTCAACTCAATTCAGTCAGTTTCAGGCATTTTTCTTAAAGTGAATACATAATAAAGAAAAATATAAAGCCATGAGATTTTCAATCTTTGCCTCTGGGAAGAAAGTCTAGTATTAACCACAGCATTAACTTGGATTAAACAGATCAGTTTTATCTTCCGTGTAAGGAGTGGAAACGGGACGGATATCAGAATTGGGTGAATTGTAAAGACAACTGACAAAAATGCAGAATGAGTTCAATGAGATTTTCCTGATTGATGTATTTTAGGACTATTGATTGCTTGGCACCGTGTATGGCTTTAATTTGTAGAGAGAAAGTCAACTAAAAAGACAGCTGAAGAAAACAAAAGAAAAGATTGTCAGCATTAACAGTGGGACGAGGGATCGAACCGTGTGAGTGGGCTCAGCTATTACAGTGTTACTTCTCCATGCAAATAATATTAGGGGAATAGATAGTGTTCATGAAAACTAAGCCGTAAAGCTCATTTAATACAGTCACTGGTTCGCCAGTTTACTGTTGTGTTCATATGTATTCTCCTTATCACAGCAAACAGCTGTTAGGAGGAAGGTTCTCCTGTGACAGTACAATCTATTACTCCAGATGACAACCACAGCCATACCTCTGTTGCTAAATACACAGTCAACACATCATTGGAGGTAGGAAATAAACATGGCACGAAATTACCTTCATTAATTCAGGATTCATTACTTCCTAGAACATCCTGTTTGATAGGACCTTAAATAGCAAAAAATGGGCCTTATGTACAAAAACTGTCTAGCAGTAAGACTGTCTCTGCTGCCCAAAGCAACCATTCAGAGCTCAGCTTTCATTTCACACATAATTACTTTAAATTCATGTTTTAAAAGAAAGATCTAGTAACAGCACTTTATATTCTCCAATAAAGTCAACCTATAATTATTACCTTATTTCCACCTATAACATAAAAAAAATAAACTTGGCTAGAGCTGTACTTTAAAACAATATATATACAGCATATACCCCACATAATCCGTATCTGTTTATATACTTTCCCTTGCATTGTTCAAGTGCTGACCATCTGTGCTGTGTTGTCTGTCATTCCCTTGACATAACCTCTCAGTATATATGTATTGTGGCCGACCGACCTCAGACGGTTGCAGGATTCTGCCACTGGGTGGCGTACAGCAGGAGATCTGCTACCGAAGGCAACCATTTGGCGTCAGTAACCATAGGTTACTGACATGTGTAACTAGTATGGCTGCTATGCGGCTTTTGATGGGTTGCCTTTCCCGGGACGGTCACAGCGTTGGGTGGGAGGCCGTCCCCACGTTCCAGGCCAGGTTCGGTTCCAGATTTACCAGGCCTATAAAAAGCCTGTCTCTCTAGGTGATCGGGGGGCGTGGTCTGCCACAAGAGAGTGGAGCAACAGAGCTGGAGAGAGGTTCTGGCCCCAGAGGCTTGAGGGAAGCCGAGACAGTACTGGAGAGTACTGGTTGTTTGATGCTGGACATTAGGTCCAGACTATCGATAGACAGGGTCTAGGTCATCAGTTAGTTAGTGGCCAGACGGCCTAGGGTTTGATTTATTTCATGTGTTGTTATGTTTTCCTGTGCCTGAATAAAACAGGCTGACGCCAGAAAGTAGCCGGTGTCTGTGTGCTATTCCGCCTACAGAAGCGGCGATCCCGGAGTTAAAGTAACCCCCAGGACGGTCCAAAATGGCGTCCAAGCGCTAAGCGAGTGCTTACAGTATATATATATACACCAGACAAGATGTAATAAGTAACATGTCACCAAGGTTATCTGGCCTTGGTGAGATAGAAGCCATTTTGTTTGTGTTGTGTCGGCCACATACGTTTACCCGTAGTATGGTTGCTTCAGCCAAAAACCGGGACGGCTTGTATCAGGAGTAGACAAGGTGTTGGGTGGGTGTCTGCTCCCCTTGTTCCAGCCCAGGGTTTGGCTGGTCTTTATAAGTTGGCTAGTCAGCTGACCAAGTGGATCTGATACACAGGTCAAAGAGTTGGACTGAGGAGTGTCTCACTGGAGAGATCTAGGATCTCTGATAAAAACTGCTTGCTGACCCAGGTGTAGTGAGGGAACTGTACTGTATAGACAGCGCTCAGATGAGCTGGTGTTTTGTTTTGTTTGCCATTCTGTTTTTGTATCTAGCATACGTTTTCTGCTGTATACCTGTTGTGCCAATAAAGCACGGGAGGACCTGTGTTGGTATCAGATCAACCTGTCTGTGTCTCTATCTGCATTGGACTGCGATCCCAAGAGCGGCGCCTGCTTATGATACGTATGATACGTAAGACCTTATTTTCATGTAATTTACTTTCTTTACCTTTTATATACTATCTGGGAAAATGCTGAAGTAATAAAAAATGTCGGTTTATTAATTACCAGCTACAATGGTGCTAAAATTAGTGTATAATGGTGTCATATTCAGCTGATATAAAGCTTTAGGTTTGTCAGAAAATCCTTTTTTGCTGACCCCCTTTGTAACTGGGGCTGAGAAGACCCAGAAGTTTCTTCAGTCACCAATCTCCAGCAGTCATATGACTGGATGACCACTAGGGACAAGAAACAGGAAGCCTTAAGGCACTCATTTAGCATTGTATTTACAACTGAAGAGAAGCCAGGGACAATATTTAACTATCCTTGCCTTCTCCTTGGAGACCCTGGCTGTCACTGACAGCTGTCTCTACTTCTATCAGGTGCAAAGTTAGTGTGTAGCTGCTAACTCTGCACAGAATCTTTAAATGGCTATGCAAAGTTAGATGTCCACTCTCAAAAATGGCGCTGTGTCCCACCCTTGTCTGTTCTAGCTGCATTTATTGTTTAGACCTTGAACATAGAACTAATACTATTCCATGTACCGAGTTCCCCTACGATACAGTGGAAATATCCATATATACGTGCAGGAAAGTAGATATTCTTGCCTTTCTGCTCTCACAGGTTATAAGCAAGGCCCATAATTTTAGGTGAGTGGCATTGGCATGTTGAAGAGCTCTGTTTTATCAAACCTCAATACTCTGATTTGCTCCTTTAAAAAATTAAGGAGTTAGAGTTGAGGGTTAGCGGTAGAGCTGTAAAAAATATTCTATCACAGTTGGTGCCTTTCAGCACATTTGTATATGTATGCTATGCATTATTGCATTTTTAAATAGAATGTAAAAATGTATGTTTTTCAAATTCAACCAAAAGCAAGTGGATGTAGATGAAGGTAATTTTGTTTCCTCCTGTAGATCCAGAGAAATATGAAACCCATAAGGCATGAACCAATCCCTTCTAAAAAGAAACATTTGGATCCTGATCTCAAGTGGCGTTCAGATAGGATCAATATTCAAAACGAGAATTCTTTAAAGAGAACCTGTCACATAGTTTATGCCCCCTTGCTGAGGACAGCACAAGCTAGTGTCAGACCTGCTGTTTCCAGCGCTTTGTCCCTTATTCTGTAAGATGCTGTAGTTATAGAGCATTTAGTGCTCAAATCTTATTCATGAGCAGGTGCTAGCCCCACCCTCAAAAACAAAGCCACCATAAGTTTTCCTCTATGAAAAAGCGGACTCTTTTCATGACTCTTTCTGGCTGAAGACTGCAGATTTGAGCATTAAATACTCGAAAACTACAGCATCTTATAGAATAAGGGATACAGTGCTGGAAACAGCAGGTCTATCACTAGCTTGTGCTGCCCTCAGCAAGGGGGCATAAACTTTGTGACAGGTTCTCTTTAAGTCTACTACAGCATTAATATTATTTTGTTGCAAGTTATTGTCTGAGGCTTGTTTGAAGTCAGGCATACCAAGGGGTAATGTGATTCAGAGTTTGCTTATGATCTTACATCTTACTTGGTTGTTTCAATGCCCAATTAAGCAGTTTTTATATATCTATAAGTTATCAATGACATTCTATATATTATAGGTTCTACCTGTTTACAAGATAGATACGGATTGCATGAAAAGTCAATCATCATTTGCCAATTACAATTCACCAATTTTTAGAAAATGTTGACTGAACAAGATTGTCCACATTTTTCCAAGACAAGTGTCTCTACTGTGTGGCTATTGGCTATACAAGAAATGTCACCAAACAGAATCCAACCATTACTGCTTTGTTATACAATGTTTGGTAATTGTGAATTTCCTTGTTTATTGCAGGTAGTATAGTATATCTGGGAATGATGGTTGGAGCGTTCTTCTGGGGAGGCCTAGCAGATAAAGTGGGGCGGAAGCAATCTCTCCTAATCTGCATGTCTGTCAATGGATTTTTCGCCTTCCTTTCCTCATTTGTCCAAGGATATGGATTATTTCTTCTCTGCCGATTACTTTCTGGATTTGGGTAAAACAACATTAATTTTTTTAACTTCTTGAATGTATCTGATTAGAACTTTAAACTATTTCTAAACAAATCGCTTGTATGATAAAGAGAAAACGCACTAAGGGCGACATGTCAGAAAAGATGCGCCGCCATGTCAGTTTAAGGCGCATTAAATGAGTGTATAGTGCGCCTGATTGAATGAATCTGACATGTGGTCTACCTTGCATAATATAATTGTGCGCCTAATCTAGGCGCATAGCAAAATGTAGGCGCATAGCATATCATTGCTATCATATTTGATGCACCTACATTAGGCGCATTGAAATGTGTCATGCCTGGGATATGATGCCAACACAGTTAATGAAACATAATGGTTAGCTCACCCCAACGTAATCTAGCATGGATGCTGAAATCTGCACGCCTCCGCCCAGAGCCTTAGGGCACAATCCAAACGACACTTGCAGAACACAGTAGAGGCAGCGATAACCACCAATCCAAAATACTTATTATTTATTATTGACCGTGACGGCATGACTGTGCACAGGTGGGGGAGGCAACAATTGGGTAATTCACTAATGATTTTAGTAAGTATGCTATATAAGAGAAGTTATCACATTGTGTTAGTATGCTATGATTAAGGGTGTGCATACACCTGAAACGCGTAAGCTCACTCCGATGTTGTGAGGTGTTTGTTTGCCTATGGGATCGCCTGCATCGTCTGTAAGTTTTATGCTTTTTCAATAAAAGGACTTTACTTTTTACTGTATTTTGGATTGGTGGTTATCGCTGCCTCTACTGTGTTCTGCAAGTGTCGCTGGGATATGATGCGCCTCATTTTGGTGTACTATAGATCATTTATATAGAGAATAGGGCAACAACAGTTTTTTTTGCCACAAAATACTCCAAAAAATGGTGCAGCCCTAATAGGACATGTCGCCCTAAATATCAGTACTTATTTAATTTAGGCACAGCTATGATTTCTGATGTGAGTATTAATATTAAAAAGGTTTAAGAAAACCGTTAACCATAGCTTCACATGCGAGCACCATGAACACCTTCACATAAAGTAAAGCGAAGTGGAAATAAACTTACCATCTGTTTCTGGTTCACATTCTGGGTGATTTACAATTCTACTAGTTATTAAAAAACCTCAAAAGCTTGCTGACAAGTGTGTCCTTAAGGGAATTTTCACACGGCGTATTTCCGTGGCGTACTTCAGGCGTAATTGCGCTACAATGCATCCGCAGTACGCCCCACAAATACATTAAAATCATAGCACTCATTGCACTCATAAATGTATATGTCTGTAAATAAAAATTTTATATTTTTTTGGGATATGCCGAGTCCTATGCTTTCTTTTTTTTATGAAATTTGTTTATGGAAGTTATTGGCTGACTTACAATTGGGACTGTTACATTCCAAAAACTAAAGATATAGAAGTATTGATGTATTTTTTAAAGACAACAGTGATGGTCTTAAATTTTATATTTAGGAGTCAAGGGGTTGCCTCATAAAATAACATTGATAGCATATTTCTGGGATATTATCAATGTCTGATAGGTGGGAGTTCCACTTCCGTGATCCTCACTGATAGACTGCAACAGGCAAACCACGTGATCTCAGGAAAAAGCAGAGTGGTAGAAACAGATGAAAAGCAACAGAGTGCTTTACCAGCAGTTACTTATAGCTATTACAATTGGTCATCTAGATCAGATCCCCTTATCGAGTCATTCAAGGCGTAGGGAGGTTATATGGCAACAATGTCTGTTGTTATACAAAAAGGTGATGCTCACCAGAGACTATGGGCCACATGTATGAAAACTGTCTAGATCTAAAACTCACTCTGTTGTCCATAGCAACCAATCAGAGCGCCCCTTGCATTTTTCCAGCGCACTACATGGAATGAATGGGGCGCTCTGATTGGTTGCTATGGGCAACAGAGTGAGTTTTAGATCTAGACAGTTTTCATACATGTGGCCCTATGTTGGGTGCTCAGTGGATAGTTCCTCGAAATAGCAGTAGATAGACCACAGCATTCCATTGATCAGAAAAGATGCGCAAAGCTCAAGTTACAAGTAACATAAAACATATAAACAACATATAATTCAGACTAGAAGAAAATGATTTGGCATGAACTGTTCCTTCTTCAATACCAATCTGGAGTGTGGGAGAGACGAAGGGAAGAGAGGGTTTGGACACCGTAGGTGGCTGCGAGGCTAATACACCCCCTCCCCTCAATAAGGAGAGCAATGTCTTCTGTGTGACAACCCATTTAAAAGAGTTACCCTTCAATACGCTGTCAGGAATTGGTACAGCTGACACAATATACAAAATATACAGTTGAAACCAGAAGTTTACATGCACTGTAAGATACACTAAGATACATAAGACACATATGCATGTATTTCTCACTATCTGACATTTACCTTACCCGTCTTAGGTCAGTTAGGATTACCAAAATTCTTTATATTTGCCAAATGCAATAATGAGAGAGAGAATTTTAAGGCATTTTTATTACTTTCTGCAAAGTAAAAAGTTTACATGCACAAGGATTACTATGACTTTAAACAATTGGGGTCAGCCCATATGATGATGTCATGTCTTTGGAAGTTTCTGGTTTATTGGCAAAATCCTAGTAAGAGACACATCTATGAATATATTTTTAATACACACCAGAAACACACTGCTTCTGTGTGTAACATCATGGGAAAGTCTAAAGAAATAAGCCAAGATATCAGGAAGAGAATTGTGGACTTGTACAAGTCTGGTTCATACTTGGGTGCAATTTCCAGACACCTGAAGCTGCCTAGTTTATCTGTACAAACAATTATACACAAGTACAAACAAGATGGGAATGTCCAGCCATCATACCGCTCGGGAAGGAGACGGGTTCTTTGTTTCAGAGATGAACGTGCTTTGGTCTGACATGTGCATATCAACCCAAGAACAAAAGCAAAAGACCTTGTGAAGATGCTGGCGAAAGCTGGTAAGATTTTGGGCGACATTGGGCTTTTCACCCGTTTTTTGGCGTACACTGCGCCTCCCAGCCCGAATCCCGCTGTCGGACGCGGGGATTCAGTGTTAGGCGCAGCGTTCGCCACTTTCAGCTGCGCCCAGGCATGAAGGGGCAGGCAGTGGGTGCGGTGTGGGCCCGGGGTAGGCGTTCCGGGGCGGGACGCGGCGCGCTCGAAAACCCCGAGGCATGTACGATGGCGAGTCGGCAAAGCGAGGCGCAGTGCAGCGCTCGGCATCTCCGACAGGCAGACCAGGTTTTTTTGGAAGAAAGCAGAAAGAAATTTGAACACCAGCGGATATGGTACAAAGCAATATGCTGCGTTTTATTTAGTCATCCCCAGGGGGTACACTGGCGCCAACGCGTTTCAGGCTAATTGAAGCCCTTGATCACGGCAATAACATATACCAAACAGTGCTCCGTTTTTATAGTGCTTGTAATCTGTGATTAGTGGGAGGACTTATAGACTCCACCCCATGCTCGTCATATCCCTCAGTTAAAAACATATATGTCACCATATACAAAATCTATCCGATGTTAGCATGAATTATGATCCTTTCTTTGAACACCTACCTGTCTCTAATATATGAGGGCAAGATCGCCTCTATAATTCATCCCTGACGGTACTCTCGTCTCCAAAGTGTGTATCCACTGGGCCTCACGCAGGCGCACTTTTCTCTGCCAATCTCCACCATTCTGTGGTTTCCCCACTTTCTCAATGGCATAGCAGAGAAAGCTATCTACTGCGCCTGCGTGATGCTCCACAAAATGCCTAGCCGCACCGGAGTGAGAAACATTGCCCTTCTTAATGCTGGTAAGGTGTTCAGATATTCTCACTTTGAATTTCCGAATACTGCTGCCAATATATGCCTTGTTACAAATGGTACATTGTATAATATAAACTATATGATCGCTATCGCAATTTATAAAATCTTTTATATTGTATGCTCTATCCATTAATTTGTTACTAGCGAACTTATATGTTTTTTGAGTATATTTGCACGTACCACATCGTTGTTTCCCGCATGGATAAAACCCTGTTAGAGAAAGCCAATTATTCAAATTTCTTTTAATTTGAAAATTACTGGGAGAAATAGAACTACCTATGGTTCTGTTTCGTTTTGGGACCATATATATGCCCTCATCCACAATATCTGCTAATACTGTATCCCTTCTTAAGATGTTAATATTTTTGAAAAAGATTTTTTTAATTTGTTCATAGTCCTGACTGAATGGCATAGAAAACACCACTCCCTTTGTGTGTCGTTGATCCTTCTTTTTCCCTTTCATGCTATGTAACAAATCATTCTGTGTGATACCCTGTATTTTTCTTTTAGCTCTCTCCAAATGTTTTCCAGTATATCCTCTCGAACTCAGTCTCCTATCTATAATGAGCGATTCCCTTTCCCAATCTCTTTCTTTAGTGCAGGCCCTGCGTGCTCTATAGTACTCCCCATAGGGGATAGCATCTGTTGTATGTGCTGGATGACAACTATCTGCACGCAGGATAGTATTACCGCTAATAGTCTTTCTATATAGGTACGTGATTACTCTGGATTCTTTATTATCTCCAGTAAGCAAAAGATCCAAGAAAGGAATCTGATACTGATAAGAAAACGTAAACCGCAGATTGATATCATTATCATTTAAATGAGCGACAAAGTCTGGTATGGACGTCACATCGCCACCCCAAACTATGAGGAGGTCGTCAATGTAACGCCCATACCAGACAATGTCCTGCAACAAAGGATCATGAGAGCAGTAAAGGGCGTCATGTTCCCACCACGCCATAAATAAATTGGCTAGGGACGGGGAGGCGGTAGCCCCCATCGGTACCCCTGAGAGCTGTAAGTAATATTGCTGGTCAAATCTAAAATAGTTGTTAAACAATAAAAATTCTATACTTTCTAATAGTAATATTTTGAGTTCTTCACTATATCCACTATTGTTTAAATGAAATTCTACAGCTTTCCTCACCATGGTTTGAGGGATACTTGAATACAAACTGGTCACGTCCAGACTAAGCCAAGAATGATTTTCCAACCATTTAAAGTTCGTGAATACTTTAAGTACAGCAGTACTGTCTTTCAAATATCCAGGTGTTTTCTGAACTAAGGGTTGAAGATGAAGATAAACCCATTTATTCAAAGGTGCTGTGAGACTATCAATACTGGCCACAATAGGGCGCATGCTAGGGGGAAACACCCCTTTGTGCACCTTGGGGACCCCATAGAAAATGGGGATTTTAGGGTTTTCCACCATCATATGTTTTTTTGGGGATTCAACAATAACTCCCATACTTATGCCCTCCTCCAATAGTTTATTTAACTTTCCTTTAATAGTATTAGTAGGGTCAGAAGATAATATCCTATAAGTTTTTTTTATCCTCAAGAATGCATAATATTTGTTTTTCATAGAGACCACTGTCCATGACAACAGTGGTCCCCCCCTTGTCCGCTTTTTTGATAATCAAATTCCCTTTTTTTAGATTTTTTAACGCTAAATGTTCCTGGCGAGTAAGATTCAATTTTTTATTTTTAATATAGTTTCATAGTTTGTAAGGCTAAAAAAAAGACAAGTCGTCCATCTAGTTCAGCCTGTTCTTTTGTCTTCTCAGAGAGTTTTTTTAAATCTCTCTCCATGGTGATTTGGAAGTCGTCCATGGCTTCCACTCTGGACTTAAGCGGATAAAAGAGGGGGTTACCACTCCTGTAACAGACTGTCTCCTCCTCACCTGGATCCCTTTCCTCTGTCTGTAATTCTTTCAATGTAACTAGGGTTTGCTGTTCGTTAAACATAAGGCCCTCATATTCATTATTATGAGCCTGTACCGAACCTATACCTTCATATGGCTCTTCCAATTTTTCCCCATTATGAAAAAAACGTTTCACAGTGAGAGACCTAACAAATCGATTTATGTCCAATATAGTGTCAAAAAAATGAAAACTTGTAGATGGTGAAAAATTAAGTCCCTTATTCAAAACCCTCAGTTCATTAGTGGTCAATACAGTAGGTGTTAATACAATGATACTGCTATAGTCCTCTTTTTCTCCTTGCAAAATCATTTCTTTCTTGTGGTACCCATTCTTTTTTCTATGGTGCTTCCTGCCTCCTCGTCTTCCCCGTTTTTTGTTGTTGATTTCTGCTATCCTCCGTTCTTTGCTCACACAATGCATCTCTGGTCATAGACCTATCAGTAGATGAAGTCTCTGAGTCAGATGTTCCTGTTTGCCCATATTCTACATCAGAGAAACTAACTTCTTTTTTTCCCCCGTCTTTCTCTATGTGTTTGTCTTAAGATGGATCTGGGTCTTCTTTCTACATTTCAATTGTATACTTTATTTTTTTCATAATCTTGATAGTCTCTCTGATATTTAGACTTTTTAATTTCCGTAATTGTAGACTCCAATTTAATGATATTTCTTTTTATTCTTTCATTATTTTTCTGAAAATCTATGTGCTCTGTGTATTCTTGTAATTCTTCCGTAATGATCTTTATCTGTTCCTGTATTCCGGTAACTTTTTTGACTCATAGACCACTATAAGTTGAATGAGATTGATAGAACACTCTGTGAGTACTGAGTTCCATTGCACTACCAAATCTTCTGTATATACAAAAGAGGGTAACTTTTTTACCCTCAAACCTCTTGGGATAATCTTCTTCTCCAAATACATATTAAGCGAAGTCCTGTCCCACCAGAGTTTGGTTTCTTGTAATTGCACTTTTTCTAGTTTGGCAAACAAGGAGTGCATTTCTTCCTTAACTTCCGATATGCCTGTGCAAGTCCCAAACACCTGTGCTAATTTGGCTTCACGATCCATGGTATATGCAGCAATACCAGAACTAACACGGATACACACTTTGGAGACGAGAGTACCGTCAGGGATGAATTATAGAGGCGATCTTGCCCTCATATATTAGAGACAGGTAGGTGTTCAAAGAAAGGATCATAATTCATGCTAACATCGGATAGATTTTGTATATGGTGACATATATGTTTTTAACTGAGGGATATGACGAGCATGGGGTGGAGTCTATAAGTCCTCCCACTAATCACGAAGTGAAGCAGGATCGGAACATGCGAGGAAGCGGATCGAAAATCGCGACAGAAATCTCGGCGCTCCGCTCCGTGCAGCAGGAGTATGATTCCGAAAAAATCGCCTTTATAAAGGCGGAAAACAGTGTCACAAAAGAGCAGAACGTAAAAAATAAACATAATAAAAAAAAAAACACTTTCCAAAACTCTAGAACGGCGCAATATCAAGAATTATGATATTGGAAATTGCCGGGAAATACAGTAATTCAAATTCTTTAACCTATTCTCATTGGTCGGCATAAACCAGCCAGAATAGGAGCGACAGTGAACCATTAAAACCTATGGGGAAGTTTAGACCAATCAGAATCCACGGCGGGATAGTTCAAAATACAGTAAAAATGCAGAAAAGAGCTGATTGGCTGAGCTACCGGGGACTTGGCTAGCTCAGCCAATCAGAATAGGAGCGACAAAGACCCATTCTAGTCTATGGAGAAGTTTAGACCAATCAGAATCCACGGCGGGATAATTCAAAATACAGTAAAAAGACAGAAAAGAGCTGATTGGCTGAGCTAGCGGGTGCTTGGCTATCACAGCCAATCAGAGCGCGAGCTACTTCTCCCATTATAGTCTATGGAGAGATGGGCGCACTGAAATCTCGGCGCTCAGCGCCGTGCGGCATGAAGTATTAATAAAAAAATAATTTTTATTAAGTGTAAAACATTATCAGATAAAGAGCCGAACCCTTCTTTACAAATAAAGCAGTTAAAAACCCGAACAACGCGTTTGTCGCCGAGACCGGCGCTACATAGGGAATTGCAATAGAGAGAATCGCCGGGAAATACAGTAATTCAAATTGTTTAAGCTATTCTCATTGGTCGGCATAAACCAGCCAATCAGAATAGGAGCGACAAAGACCCATTATATCCTATGGAGGAGAATTGACCAATCAGAATAGGAGCGACAATGTCCCATTATATCCTATGGAGAAAAATTGACCAATCATATTCAAAGGCGGGACAGTTCAAAATACAGTAAAAATGCAGAAAAGAGCTGATTGGTTGAAGCGGCGGGGGCTCGTCCAGCTTAGCTAATCAGAGCGCGAGCTACTTTTTCATAGAGTTCTATGAGGAAAAGAAATTCTGAGCGTGCTCTGTGATTGGCTAAGTTAAAAGAAGCGCCGTTATTTGGACCAATGGGAGAGCGAGCGACGCTCCTATGGGTTTTCTAATGCAATCTGAAATAAAACTGTACATGGCCGAAATCAAATTATAACACTACAGAAGTTGTCCCGATGTGTATATAAAACGAATGATAATATGGGGGTAACGAAAAAAAAAATTAAATCAATAAAATCATGTTTATTTCTTTATTTTCGTTGCACCCATACTATTGATCCTTTGCTAACGAAAATAAAGAAATAAACATGATTTTATTGAATTAATATTTTTGGCTGGTTTATGCCAACCAATGAGAATAGCTTAAAGATTCTCTCGGCGATTCTCTCTATTGCAATTCCCTATGTGGCGCCGGTCTCGGTGACAAACGCGTTGTTCGGGTTTTTAACTGCTTTATTTGTAAAGAAGGGTTTGGCTCTTTATCTGATAATGTTTTACATTTAATAAAACATTTTTTTTTATTAATACTTCATGCCGCACGGCGCTGAGCGCAGAGATTTCAGTGCGCCCATCTCTCCATAGACTATAATGGGAGAAGTAGCTCACGCTCTGATTGGCTGGGATAGCCAAGCACCCGCTAGCTCAGCCAATCAGCTCTTTTCTGTCTTTTTACTGTATTTTGAATTATCCCGCCGTGGATTCTGATTGGTCTAAACTTCTCCATAGACTAGAATGGGTCTTTGTCGCTCCTATTCTGATTGGTCAATAATTCTCCATAGGCTAGAATGGGTCTCTGTCGCTCCTATTCTGATTGGCTGAGCTAGCCAAGTCCCCGGTAGCTTAACCAATCAGCTCTTTTCAGCATTTTTACTGTATTTTGAACTATCCCGCCGTGGATTCTGATTGGTCTAAACTTCCCCATAGGTTTTAATGGTTCACTGTCGCTCCTATTCTGATTGGCTGGCTTCTGCCGACCAATCAGAATAGCTTTCAGAATTTGAATTACTGTATTTCCCGGCAATTTCCTATATCCTAATTCTTGAATTAGGATATTGGAAAGTGATTTTGTTTTATGTATTTTTTATTTTTTAGGTTTCAGCTCTTTTCCAGAGAATGTTGAACGCCTTTATAAAGGCGATTTTTGATTCATACTTCGCACCGACATCTGGAATGATTTCTCGCTGTTCCAGCCTGTCTCGCATCGGAACTGTTTTTTGGCGCAGTCCCGCACGGCGCCTAAGTCCCGCACTGCGCCCATGTCCCCGCACTGTGCCCCACACACACTGGCGAGGCGCAGGGAACTTTTCCCCGCATGTATGAGTGCGCTACCTCCGGCGGCGAATCATAGGCGCAGCGCCGCACTGCGCCTCGGCCCCGTACTGCGCCTAAAACACTGGCGAGGCGCAGCGGACTTTACATTGTATGTATGAGCGCGCTCTGGCCCCGACATAAATCAGGCGCAGATTCCGCCGGAAAACTGGCGGAAAGGTGCGCCCCGACCCGTCGGGGTTCATACATGTGGCCCTTTGTCTTTATCCATAGTGAAATGAGTACTGTATCAATATTGACTGAAATGCCACTCTGCCAGAAAGAAGTATTTGCTCCAAAAGAAACATATAAAAGCCAGATTAATGTTTGCAAATGCACACAAGAACAAAAACCTACATTTTTGGAGACATGTCTAGTGGACTGACGAAACGACAATTGAACTGTTTGATCATTATGACCATCGATACATTTGGAGGAAAAAGGGAGAAGCTTGGAAACCTAAGAACACCATCCCAACTTTGAAACATGGGAGTGGCAGCATCATGTTATGGGGTTGTTTTGCTGCAGGAGGGACTGTTGCTCTTCACAAAATAGATGGCATCATGAGGAAAGAAGGTTATGTGGCAATCCTGAAGCAACATCTCAAGACATCAGCCATTAAGTTAAAGCTTGGGCGTAAATGGGTCTTCCAAATGGACAATGACCTGAAGCATACTGCCAAACTGGTTACACAGTGGCTTTAGGATAACCAAGTCAATGTTTTGGAGAGGCCATCACAAAGCCCTGATCTCAATCCTATTGAAAACGTATGAGAAAATCTGAAAAGGCAGGTGAGAGCAAGGCGACCTACAAACATGGCTCAGTCACACCAGTTCTGTCAGGAGAAATGGGCCAAAATTCATACCGACTTTTGTGAGAAGCTTGTGTAAGGATATCCAAAACATTTGACCCAAGTCATTCAGTTTAAGGGCAATGCTACCAAATACTAATGAAATGTATGTAAACGTTTGACTTTGCAAAAAGTAATAAAAATGACTTAAAATTATCTCTCTTATTATTCTGGCATTTGGCAAATATAAATAATTTTGGTTCCTAATTGACTTAAAATGGGTAAGGTTTATTCTGATTTCATGTCAGATGATAAAAACATGCATATGTGTCTATTTATAGAGTGTATGTAAACTTCTGGTTTCAACTGTATATGGGTGGCATGGTGCCTCAATGGCTAGCACTGTCGCTGTGCAGGACTTTGTTCCTGGAGTTGCCGCTGACTAAAGACAAGATGTACATGGCGTTTGTATGGTCTCCCCAAGTTTGCTACTATTACTACCACTTTTACTGCTACAACTACTACAACTACTACTAATTCTATAACTACTATAAAGCATTCATGTAGACTTTCTATTGGGGCAATGACAAGTCTGTTAACGTTGGCATGCAGTCAGGGGAAGAGCTACACTAAGTATATCACCGTAAATTACCATATGGCCAATAAATTCTTATGAAATGACGACTGCTCACTAATGAATGTATTGATAACTGACTTTCTAAGGAAGCATATTGATCTTATGTGGTTTTAATTAAATGGAGTTATTGATTGTGACTCATAGGTTTGATAGTTTTGTTACACAGAGATGACAATAATTCTACACAGTGTATAATGCTTCGACATGATTCAATAACGTGCTTATTTTTAGACTATGGTAGGATGTTTGTGTAATTAGGTTGTAGCTGCAAAGAAAAGGAAATATCATTTAACTGTGTATTGTAAATGACATGATGTGTAGTCAATATAAAAAGCTGACTGGATCTTGCTGATGACTGATATGCATAACCCTTTCTTAATTGTGGATAAACCATTGCAGTTATTCATATGTATGTTAATGCAGTGTTTACTTGATGGTAATTTCATGACTTTCTGTGTTATCTGTTCTTAGATCAAAACAAAAGTCATTGAAAAACATTAAAAAAGTCTACATAACTTTCTGTGCCATGATAACACAATGAGTTATCTATTAAAGGGGTTTTGCCAGAAAGGGGGTGTGTATGATTTGTTTCACATCACCATGCCTTTCCTCTCTCTCTAGTCAAAGAAAGGTCTGTTTATGTATAGAGCTGTGAGTAGCTGCAATGTAGCTCGGAGGTAAAGCTTTTGCCTCACAGCACAAGGCTCCTAGGCTCAAATACCTGCTCCTAGGAACCAAACTTGTGGATTTTTTTTCTCTTCATCAGTGCACATACCTCATTGAGGTTTCTTTTTTTAATTATTTGCACTGCTTGACTAATTACTAAGGAGTACAGAGGACAGGAGTAGAATGACAGCACCTGGGGTTTGAACACCCAATAGCTGCCTGAGAGGAGAGGTGATGTCTGAGCCTGTCTGGCCTGGGATGAGCAGCTCTCATCTCTGGTCGTATCCCTTGGTGATGAGCTGTAAACAATGGATCACTAGAGGAGCAACTAAAACTAAAATGGTGCAGAATTTTTAATAATGAAAATGTTTATTATTAATTACCAAGCTTCCCACGTCAATTTTACTTCATGGCAAAACCCCTTTAAGTCTATGTTTGCATGAAATAGTGCATTCAAATATTCTTTTACAGCCTCCTTATTTAAAGGAAAGCTGTCAGGTGGTTTATGCTGCCCTATCTGAGAGCAGGATGTGATAGAGGGACAGCAGCTCTTTGATATATATGTTTTAATGATTTGATGCTAAATTTCTGAGTAAAAGTAGAAAAAATCTGCGAAAGTGAAACTAAAAGAACTACTGACCCCACCTGCATACAGTGATTGACAAATTACCCTATATACACACTGATGCCGATAAAGCTGTCAATCACTATATGTGGGTAGGGTAAACAAGACTTTTACTGTCACTTAAGGGCTTGTTCACACGGTGTTTTGGATCCTTTTTACGGATCCGTTTTTGGCACTTGAAAAGCGCATCCGGAAAGCGGATCCGCAAAACGCAGCAGTTGTTACTTTATTTGGATCCGTTTTGAATGCTTTTTGACTTGCGATTTACGCATCCGCTTTCCGGATACGTTTTCAGAATGAAAGTCAGTCAGTCTCTCTCTATCTCTCTCTCTCTCACCTCCATTCATATCGTCTGCCCCGGCACCTCCATTCATATCGTCTGCCCCGGCACCTCCATTCATATCGTCTGCCCCGGCACCTCCATTCATATCGTCAGCCCCGGCACCTCCATTCATATCGTCTGCCCCGGCACCTCCATTCATATCGTCTGCCCCGGCACCTCCATTCATATCGTCTGCCCCGGCACCTCCATTCATAACGTCTGCCCCGGCACCTCCATTCATATCGTCAGCCCCGGCACCTCCATTCATATCGTCTGCCCCGACACCTCCATTCATATCGTCTGCCCCGGCACCTCTCTCCATAATGTCTGCCCCGGCACCTCTCTCCATAATGTCTGCCCCGGCACCTCTCTCCATAATGTCTGCCCCGGCACCTCTCTCCATAATGTCTGCCCCGGCACCTCTCTCCATAATGTCTGCCCCGGCACCTCCACCATTTCAAATCTCCCGCACCTCCACTGTCACAGCTCCCACAGCCGCCGCTGACCTCCGATCCCCCTGCGCTCCCGCTGCCACCGCTCATCTGCGCTCCCGCCGCTCACCTCCGATCCCCCTGCGCTCCCGCCGCTCACCTCCGATCCCCCTGCGCTCCCGCTGCCACCGCTCATCTGCGCTCCCGCCGCTCACCTCCGATCCCCTTGCGCTCCCGCCGCTCACCTCCGATCCCCCTGCGCTCACCGCCGCTCACCTCCGATCCCCCGGCGCTCCGCTGCCGCCGCCCCCCTGCGCTCCCCCCTGCCGCCGCCCTCACCTGCGCTCCCGCTGCCGCCGCTCACCTGTGCTCCCGCTGCCGCCGCTCGCCTGTGCTCCCGCTGCTGCCGCCGCCGCCCGCCACTCACCTGCGCTGTCGCCGCTCACCTGCGCTGCCGCCACTCACCTGCGCTGCCGCCGCCCGCCGCTCACCTGCGCTCCCGCTGCCGCCGCACACCTCTCCAGCGATCCCCATCCAGCCTCCCAGTGCGCTTTTCGCATCCGCTTTCAGGATGCAAAGCGCAGCTGATACGTGCCCGGAGTGTGGAGCGCTTTTGGACAGGTGCCAAAAGCAGACTCCATTATCTCCTATGGGCTTTCACTTGCGTAAACCGCAAGAAGAATTGACATGTCAATTCTTAAAGCGGATGCGAAAAGCGCAGCGCAGGAGAGTGCTCAAAAACGCATCGCCGATCTCCCGTGGGAACAGCGATGCGCATTCAACGCAATGTTAATCACACTGACAATTGTTAGATCCGTTTTGCGGATCCGTAAAACGGATCACAAAAACGCCGTGTGAATAAGCCCTAACGAGTCAATTCAGGAATTTCAGTGCTTCAGAAATCTTGCTCCAAATCATATAAACCTAAATATCACAGAGCTCATTTTCTCTTCCTCTATCATTTATTTGATATAACGATCCTCAAATCACATTAGAATCACGAAGCCTTGCAATGTGACTGGAAGCCAAATTAAACCAGATACTCCTCTGCAGACAGTTGTTTCAGGGTGCTTGCCCCTCAACAGAGCAAAGCAGAATCTTGGTTGACTTTAGATCTTTTTTAAAAGGGTTATCATTTCTCATTAGGAAGAATCACCATGTAGGTGGGTAAAGATTTGTAAGTCATGGTTGCTCAAATCACAAAATATTTGAGTAAGCTCAAGGGAATAGTCTCCTCACACCTATATGATGCTTCTCCTTAATATAGAACATTACTCCTTTTGCGCTACATCTAGAGCCCTTTAACCCGCCAACCACTGTTTCACTTTACACTGATGAGGGGAAAACACCTGAAATATCTGTCTGGAGAGGAGTATATGGTTTGTTTTAATTCCCAGTCTCATTACAAGGCTTATTGAGTTGGCTATGACTTGAGGAATACTACACCTAAAGGTGGCACAGTGTCCTAGCTCTGCTCTCTTGATGAATTTATGCATATACTAACATCTCAGTGGAACCACCATGGCGTATCAGTCTGCACACAACCACATGAGGCTCCTTTCAAATGAGGAATGTTATCCCTTTTCAGCTATGCCAAAACTACAGCATGCATAAACATAGGTTTAATCCCTTATCATAACCTTATAGGGCCCTATTTGAAGCACTCTACTGTCAAGACTGTGGCACTTTAAAATAAATTTGAAACATATTAGATAACAGAAGTCAGCACTGCTCAACTTCTCAGACCGTTTGGATCAATTATCAACATAGTAATCCCCTACATCCATAAAATATGTGCTACAAGCCATTGGTGCTCAGTGGGGGAGAAGCAGAAGTCAATAGTAATTCCAGGCAATATGTAGTCACCTCTACGGCACTAACCCTCTTCTTAAGTCACTTCTTTATTGTACTTCAGATCATGACTTGGCCATTGGTCTTGTTTGTGTCTGCAAGTTGGCGAGTGCCGTGGAAGTTATTCTACCTTGCCTGGATTTAAAATAAATTCTGAAAGGAGGGTTTTTTCTAAAAAGATATTCCCATCTTTTCTAATAACATATACAATATGATGAGTGAGGGTCTGACTTCTGGGACTTTACCAATCGGAAACAATTTGGGACAGACAACCCTTTGGCATTCCCCCTATGCTGCACCACTTCCAGCCAGCAAATGTGTAAGACTACGACACCGCTTCATTCTAGTGAACAGGGTTGTGTTGTTTCCTATACATTATGTAGCCAGTAGCTTCACTTTGTAGGCAAGGCAGTGCTTAACTAAGAATATGGTCTTTTAATTCTAAAGATCAGTCGGGTTCCTGGCAGTCAAATCGGCATTAGTCTGGAGCTGTGCCTTCACTTACTATAATGGGGAACCACTTTAAAGCAATGCCCATATACAGTGGATTAATTATAAGGATTGCCTATAGTGTTGTCTGGAGATTACTATGCTGATATCATTTGTTTACCAGGAATTGTATCAGCAGAACCCATATTGGACAGTAGATCTCCAGGAATAAAAAACATAAATCAAATAGACTTATAAAAAAAAAATAGAAAGGGTCATATCCCCAAACTGGAAAAAAAACAGGCGATGAAGAAAAATGTATTATAGCAACTAAAACTCTGTGGTGGGTAATTACATTTTAGACATAGAGCTTCAAACAAATTTAAGGCTGCCTAAAGTTTCCTCTCAAAGAAAACTCCATGCATATGGTTTTACACAATTCATGTAAAAGTGTGTATTCATTGAACTCCCCCTACTGGTGGCAAACGATAAATAGAATTTTCTCCTGAAAGAAGGCAGGTTTATGGGAACTCTAGCCATGATACATGCAGGGCCCCTATGTAGTAACTATGTCATCGCCAGGGCAGCTTTCTTGTAAGGAGGAGTTTCACAGATTGCACAACCCCTTTACTATTACTGTTGATTCTTTAATTTTCCATATGGGTGGTGCACACAGATTACTGCGTGGTTGAGTAAGATTAACTTGATTCATATTTTAATAATTTGTGAGTAAGAGTTCTATATCGTTATAATTTAACACTAAGACCCATATTTGGTATCACAGCTATTAGAGAGGTTTGAGGGTAGAATACTTGATAAATGATTAGTGCAATATTTTAGATTGCCACAAAACCTCATGGCTGTTATAGCTCACAGACAAATTTTGCTTCCAAAATAATTAATTACAATCATGGCTGTCACATAATATTGGATCTTCCCTGTGATTTATGATGTAGAGATCTACTTTATTGTGTCTGTCAACCTCACAAATACTGATTTTTCAGTTTTGATAATGGGAATTTGGACAGGTGATAAATAACACAGAAGTCTTTGCCAATATGGATTTTCAAACACGTGAATTATTTTGAAAATTGTTTATGCTTGTTTGTCTGACAGCAATGTATGTGGATTTTATAATCCTATTATTATAGTGTTAGAATATGTAGTCAAGGGAATAAACCACCTTCTAGTTTTCACTTCATTAATCTTATTCTCAAGTATTCAAAATATCTTTTTACTCATACTTTAGTAATGAAACATCCCAAATTTTATTTTCCAAATTTAAAAAAAAAATCTCCAAGAGCATAAAACAATATAGATCAATTATGACATAAAGAAGGCAATCTACTTTTTTTTCTTTGAACATGATTTTTTTTAGGCATTAGATAGGAGTCAACGCTAATAGTCCTTTTCACTAGTTTGAGCGATTGCGTTGGGTTCGAGACGAGCAATATGTAGTCGGCCGCTAACGATAAGGTTTTTCGAAGTGAGATCGATTTTGAGCGATTACCCCTTAAAAATCTATGGAGAGCAACAACACCTTCATTTTTACACCCAAACAAAAGGCCCAAGAGCGAAATTAACATCCAAACAGTCAAAAGGATACGTGCTACACTTGGAACACGCTTGGTTTTTTAAAAAACAAGGAAAAAAAAATCACAGACCATTTACATCCCTGTCTTTTACCACAGCCGACCCTTAAACCGCATCCCCACAAATTAAAAATGCCAGAAAGGGAGTATGATTTGAACCTCATGTTACTTGAATGGAATTGAAATCCGTCCTGGGAAGCAGCATGAGCCCCCAAAACCCGCATGACCCCCGATTTAAAAAGTGCCCCCAAAAAGGAGTCTTTTAACCACCTTTTTTGTTTCCTGGCATTGCTATACCTTCCTGGACTGCAGTATGACCATTAAACCCGTCTGACCCCCAGTTTTTAAAAAAATGCCGGAAAAGGAGTCTGTATCTTTTATGTTTTTTTGTATAATCACGGGGATTTTTTGCACCTTTCAATTTACCCGTGATGAATAAGAATTGCTGTTTTAAATTTCGTGGATGTGCGTCAATAACAATGCGGGTGCGCAAAAGTCAAAAAACAGTAACTGATGTTTTGTCGATACACGGTTTCTTTGGGAACAAACAACCCGTGTACACAAAATTGTGTTTGTAATTTAATGCAAGGTGGATATTTAACAGGGCCAGGTGAATGGGTAAAATTGAAAATGAACACCCATCTGAAATGTATCTATAATAAAAGTGGAGTTTTCACTAAAAAAATGAGACCGCAGTTACTAGAAATATGTTATCCTATAAGTTTAGGTGCCCATATCCCGGAAAAATTTCAAAGCAAACTGTTAATAATAAAAAATATTCCACTACAAAGTCACACTAAGTCTTGGTGAACTTCCAGTGTTCTTTATAGATACAGCTTGTCTGTGTTCGCCCGCGGGCCCCCCCCCCCCCCCCACTCCACCGCCGTGAATTTACAGCGGTAGATGCTGCTTTAAAATTCTCTAGCTAACTACATAAAATCTTCAAATCTCTAACTAACTAAATTGGAAGGATCACAGCTAATAGTTTGAGGTTTCTCTGTGCAGAAATAGACTAATTTCGCTGAGCTGTTTGGCCACGGCGGGGCGCAGGTCCTATCCCTATGAGACGCTGAGAGACACTGAGGGTGAAACAGGAAAACGCTGTTCTATGTAAAAAGAGGTCCCTGGTATTTTTCCAGCCAAACGCAACCATACACATCCCAGTCATGAGTCGCACACACATCTCACCCTGCTCTATTCTGTAATCTGATTTGCTGGCCGCCAAAATTACAGGAAGCGCCGAAAAAGGCCCCGAAACTTAATAATGATGCTCAGATTTTAACCTTAATTATCGCATGATCTGGAAATTTCGATCACCATGAAAACCTTGCCGATTTCAACTTTGTCGATAAAAATCGCTCAACACTACTTCTCACAAGTAGCATGTCTGCTACGTTTTGAGGGAAACACCCTCTTTGTCTAGCAAACGTGGAGAGGGACCTCCATGAAACCGCCTAGACGCAGAGACTTTTATTACTATGCGTTACAAAAATGAAGTGACTATTTAGAATATGTAGTGCATGCTACTAATACAATATATCTGTTAGTCCACTTTATTAGTGTACAGTGCTCTGGGAAAGCTCTTGACTACCAATTTCCCCCACATGGGGAGATCTGTGTGTAACCATGTAGTCTCCATCATATCAGAAAATTGGCTTGCAATGTTTCTTTTCAGAAACAACTCCACTTTTGAAATAGGGTGTATCTGACAATGCAGCACAGTCCCATTTACTTGAGCAGAAGTGTCAAACTTGAGGCCCGTGGACCAAATTGGCCTGCTCAGTCATTTTATGGGACCTACGAGAGCTTAGACACAAGTAGAGACAGACATTTTTGGTAAAGAAGGACCAACTCTCCACTTTTTCGAGAGGTTGCAGTCAGCATTTAGCAGAGGTGGCAACGTCAGCACAGTAGGCACCAGCTTGAATTTGGAGCTCTGGTATACACTTCTACACCATTGTATTCAGCACAGGTAGTGTCAGAGCTCTAACCCTAGCGACCCTCTAAGGACCACAAGTGGCCATAATGCTCATGTGACTCTTGGTGAAAATGGGTTTGACAACCTTGCACTAGGGACTGTAAAGGGAGAGTATGAGAATATTCAGCTAAATATAAAGGTTTTAATGCCAAGGGTTTAATGCCAGACTACTCTAAAAAGTGGCACATTTTTGCAAAATTATGGAGCTTTTACCATTTTTTCATACTCTAGTTGTCACTTTTAAAAGGTTACAGGACAATAGTTACGGTTTAGTGAAGGTTGCGGGGCTTCCTGTGTCCCAACATATTTACAGCGACTGGCATAAATTATAACGGAAATACATTTGTGGCCCTGGACAGCTACCGATTTGACTTATTTATTAAGAAGTTTGTGTGTTTTAATAGATGTGTAGCATCATACTCCACTTCCCATTATCACTTACACTGGCCTGTAAAACGGCAATTTAATTAAATCTACCCTAAAGTGTCTAGCAGTCAGTCCTAACCAAAACTGAGATATCTTTATTTTTTAAATTTCAGGATTGGTGGAGCCCTTCCAACTGCTTTTTCCTACTTTTCAGAAGTTCTTGCAAGAGAAAAGCGCGGAGAACACCTCAGTTGGTTGTGCATGTTTTGGATGATTGGTGGAATATATGCTTCAGCCATGGCGTGGGCCATAATACCACATTATGGTAAGTAATGCTTCTAATGTTTTAGCAAGAGCTGTATACAGTATCACGTACTTCCAAACTGAAAACAGTGATTCTATTTTAGGCAGAATACATTGACATTTGTTTTATAGTTTTGAAAAACTTAGAATATGTTCATTCTTCCACCCGGTTTTCGAGCAGAACATGACATTCAATTGGGGAAAGGGGGGCAATTTTAATTTTTTTTTTTTCGGAAAAGCAATTTGGGAATTTTTTTAGCAATTGGTTATTTCTAAAGAACTAGAATCTATGTTTTTAAGAGGAATACCTTTCCATTTAAATTTTCCCACTGGACTCTATCCCCCCGCCCCTTTTACTAAATTGTGGTGAACAGAATCTTTTTTTTTTATACATATATATTATAGCATGTTTAGAGACTTGCATTGGTAATATATCCCATATTTGAATAATTGCCTTTTGTTGTTAAGACTTGTGTTAACTCACAAAGCGAATGCACTAGTGTTCTGTACAATTTTATTTAGACTTTAGTTTAGGGCTACGCAGAAAGTGCTGATAAACTTAGCTGCTTAGTTTTGTTGGGAATTTTGATCTGGCACTCCTGTTGTCATTTGTTATTCATCTGTAAGTTTAGTTAATGCTATGACAGCAGGTTTTGTAGCATTGTGATTCAATTTGTTGCACAGCCTTGTAGAATAATAAAAGGTTTTAAAAAAGGTTACTGTGGTAGCTGAGGAGCTCCTTATTAATGAACATATGCCATATTAGAAACAATCTTTAAAAAAAAAAAAAAAATAAAAATATAAATAATATATTAAATATATATATAAATATATATATATATATAATATATAATATATATATATATTACACCTTATAATAAGCTGATATATACAGTTTTTTCTTCCTTCTGGTAACCCAAGCAACAAGCTATAAGCAGTGGGACAACCTAGCAGCTAGTGTTTAGTTCCCCTGGAGTAAAAATAATACATGAAAATGGGGTGTCCCTGAAATGCATGCACTTGCTGGAGCCTTCAGTGTGACAGAACAGAGGAACCATGTCAGAATTCCTAAAAAGGTATTAAAAAATGGATTTTCGCTATCCAGACAGTGATTTAGTATTGTAACGCACCAGTATAGTGGATCCACTGGGCCACCGCAAGGGGTGTTACAGACCACACCAGGGAGCGGAGTCTAAGTGGATCCCGGTTTTCACCAGAGCCCGCCGCAAGGTGGGATGGACTTGCTGCGAAAGGATTCCACTAGGTCGCTACCACTGATGTGCCTTGCTTGCGGTGGTAGCCGAGGTGCAATGCAGTATTCAAACAGTAGACAAACTCGTCGTCGGGGACTGGCCAGAAGGTCAGGGCAGGCGGTGAAGAATCGTGGTCAAAGAACGTAAGCTGGCGGGACTGTTACACGGAAATGGCAAACCAGAACACTGGAAGGCTTCCTGGCATAGGGTAAGGGCACTTCGGCAAGGTAGTTCCGGAGGTGGAGCCCTTATATAGGGCCAGCAGCCGGTGCGCTGTACCTTTAAATTCGAGAGAGCTGGCACGTGCGCACCCTAAGGAGCGTGGCCGTGCGCACCGGCTGGCCTGACAGTTGCGGGGAAGCAGTAGCGCGGCAAAGTAAGTGAATGTGCCCGTGGGAGCGAGTGCGCCTGCGGCACCGCTCGCCGCAGGCGAGAGAGGGGACGCGGGGGAACGAGTGCGGGCTGTGGCGCCACTCATGACAAGTATGTCAAAAGTTAAAATTTTAAAATGACACTAAACAATAAAAGGTACCGTAACAAATATTTGGGCCTCAGCGGGTCTCCACAAAAACATCCTTTGGGGGGCCAAAGGGATTAATACGGGGAAATTTGGCTAAAAAACTTACAAGTGATTGCCAGATATTTTTAAAACTAAGGACAGAAGTTCAACCAACCTGACTTTTTTTTCTGAAGAGTGAGTAGAATCTGGATAGTGGGGGGGCTGGGATATTATGGGAGACAGTAGAAGCTCGCCACGTCAGGGCGCACCTTTCCACCCTTTTCCCGGTGAAATTTGCGCCTGGGGGGTTTTGTCGGCCTGGGGGGCGTATACATACATGTAAAATCGCCCCGCCTCGCCAGTGTTTGTGGGCATGCAGGACTTAGGCCATGCGTGCTACGCCTAAAACCCGCCCGATTATGCGCTCATACATATCATGTAAAGGCCCGCCTCACCATGTGTGGGGCGCAGTGCGGGGACTTGGGCGATGCGGGGGTGCGCCTAATATTTGCCATCCAGGAGGTCGCTCATCACGGGGGAAAAACCGCCGGCCCCGCCATGTGTAAGGCCAGTACGGGACTTAGGCGCATGCGGACTGCGCCTCACATGTAATCCGATTCGAGACAGGGGGAAAACAGCGAAAATCATTAAAAAATGTCCATGCGGGTATGAAAAAAAAAATCGACTTTATAAAGGCGTCAAACATCTTCCCGAAAAAGACCGAAAACCTAAAAAAAAAAAAAACATAAATAAAATCACTTTCCAATAATCGGAACGGCGCACAATCGGAATTAGGAATTGAAAATTGCCGGGAAATACAGTAATTCAAATTCCCTTAAGCGCTTCTCATTGGTCGGCAGAAACCACCAATCAGAATAGGAGCGTCAGGAAACCTTATAACCTATGGAAGAAGTTTGGACCAATCAAAATCAACAAGTCGCGACAGTTTTCAAAATACAGTAAAAAGCAAAAATAGCTGATTGGTTGAGCTAGCGGGGGCTTGGCTATCTCGGACCAATCAGAAAACGAGCGACAGGGACCCATTCTAACCTATAGGAGAAGTTATGAACCAATCAAAATCAAAGGCGGGACAGTTCAAAATACAATAAAAAAATGCAGAAAAGAGCTGATTGTGTTTAACTAGCGGGGGGCTGGCTATCCCAGCCAATCAAGAGCGCGATCTATTTCTCCCATTGTAGTCCTAAGAGAGAACGGCTCGTAAATGCCAATCTCGGCTCTCAGCAACCGTGCGGCAATGAAGTATGATTAAAAAAATCATTTTTATTTAAGTGTAAAATATTATCTGAAAAAGATCTGAAACCTTTCTATAAACATAATCGTCAAATCCCTAACAACGCGTTTTGTCGCCGAGACCAGGCGCAACATCGGGATTCCAATATAGAGAATGGCCGGGAAAATACAGTAATTCCCAAATGTCTGTAAGCTCTTCTCATTGGTCGACAGAGAAACCAACCAATCAAATATGAGCGACAGTGGCCCTTCTAATCCTATGGAGGAGTATTACCAATCAGAATAAGGAGCGACAGGGACCCATTCTAACCTATTGGAGAAATATTGACCAATCATATTCAATAGGCGGACAGGTTTAAAAATACAGTAAAAAGTGCAGAAAGGACTGATTGGTTGAGCCTCGCGGGCGCTTGGCTATGTCCGGCCAATCAGACGCCAAGCAACTTTCTCATAAGAGTATCTATTTATGTGGGGAAAAGAAATGCAGAGCGATCTCTGTTTTTGTGATTGGCTAATTTGTAAAAGAGGCGACGGTTATTTGACAATGGGGAGCGAGCGACGCTCCTAGGTGTTTCTAATAGCAATTCTTGGATAAAACGTATCTGGCCGAAATCCAAATGATAAGACTCCCGAAGTTGTATACCGAGCTGTAAATAAAATGAGTCATTAATATGGGGGTAAAGAAAAAAAAAAATATTATTCAATAAAATCATGTTTTTATTTTCTTTATTTTTCGTTAGCCAAGGATCAATAGTATGGGTGTAACAAAAATAAAGAAATAAACATGATTTTATTGAATTATTTTTTTTTCTTTACCCCCATATTATTGATCATAATAATCTGTAGGCATCATATGTCCTATGGGGTGAAAAACTGGGAGAATCGCAGGTTGAAAAAGATCTGGGTGTTCTTGTAGATGACAGATTACAGAACAGCATGCAATGCTAATCAGCTGCCTCTAAGGCCAGCAAGGTATTGGCGTGTATTAAAAGAGGCAGGGACTTACGGGACAGGGATGTAATATTACTGCTATATAAAGCATTGGTGTGGCCTCAATTGGAATATGTTGTTCAGTTTTGGGGTCCAGTTTATAGAAAGGATGTAATGGAGCTAGAGAGAGTGCAAAGATGAGCAACCAAACTAATTAGGGGAATGGAGCATTTTAATTATGAGGAGAGGTTAGTAGAATTGAACTTCCACCTCCAGAGGAGAAAAGCCTTCTTCACCATGAGAACTGTGAATCGAGTGAATAGTCTGTATGAGGAGCTGGTCACAGCAAGAACAGTTGAGGGTTTCAAGAAAGGCTTAGATAAGTAACTGAAACTAAAAAATATTAATACTTATGTAGCCATATAAAATTCTATATCCAGTCTGACGGCAATTTTTGGAGCAGAAATTAAATATTCATTTAGGGCAGATTGGATCTTGACTCATGGGTTCCAAGTAGAGATGGGCGAATTTCTCCAAAATTCGGTTCGCCGACTTCGCCGAATTTTCCGACAAAATCTGTTTCGGTCCAAATTACTTCAGGGCGAATTGTGTTAAAAAACAGCTATTTCCTGAGTTGCAGATAGCCTTATGTGCTGTAAGAACATTTGAGCCATGCATAAATATGCAAGAGGGAGCTTGTTGGTCTTACATAAACAATGCTATGTTTTTATATACACCGCATATAACTGAACTGCCCCAACTTGCCGCCTCTCTTAGATCCGCTTCACTCTAAAATTCCCTGATCACTTACAGGGGCAAAACTACCAAAAACTGAGCAGGAATGCAGCCCCTGATAAAGTCATGCAGCGCACTGGAAAAAAACAAGCTGAGAGGATAAGATCCTACATAGCGTGCAAAGAACACTAGTAGTACTTACTGGAGCTGGCACAGTCCCACCTCTCAGCACAGTAAGGGGACGTCACATCATGACACCCAAGAGCCCAGAGCTTATAAACCGTCACAAAAAATGACAGAACCTGATTCTGATAAACCTGATACATTAGTGGGCCCCCCCCCGAATGAAGTGAGAGGGTGTCGGCAGTAATTTGCGTTGACGTCTCCTGATCATGTTGCCTCCATACATCTGTCAGTGTTCCCGCTTACATCGGTCAATTAATCCATCATATTGCCAAGGCCAAAAAACAAACATGAGTTGGATCCAAAACAGAGATGACCATAAATAGGATATTTGCATGTCTTCTTGTTTCTGTATCCACTCCTGTTTTTGGCTTACAATCCTCCCCTTTTCCATTCCTTCTGACAGGTAAAAAGGGGGGAAAACAAACAAGGGGCAATGCTAAGGGGTGAGGGGAAACAGCATTGGGAAAACCACGGGGGTTTTCCAGTGAGACAGCGGCATTTGGGCACGGGCAGAGAAAGGCCACAGATGGCACAATGAAAATTTTCTGAGGTGGCACAAATCAGGAGCCCACAAAGTGCACAATGGCACAGTGTGGAATACTCATCAACAGCACACAAGGGGTCAAGAGTGGCACAATGACAAATTCTGGAGTGGCAAAAACAGGAGTAAAACCACAAAAAGTGGGGCACAAGACAAAGTTGGAGGGGTCACGGCACAGCAACAGCATGAGGTCAAAAAAGTGGAAAAAAATGAGAGGTAGGGAAAGGGGGTCACGGCAGGAGCCACCACCAGAGGTCAACAGGGGCACAATACAAATTCTGGAGTGGCAAAAACAGCATACCCCACACAGGGGCAAATACAGATTTGGGGTCACCAGCAGCCACATCAGCACATGAGGTCAGACAGGGGGCACAATGACAAGTGTGGGGGGGAAAAAAACAGGAGTGGCCACAGAGTGGCACAATGGCCGAGTGTGGGGGTGACAGCAGAGCAACAGCATGAGGTCAAAGTGGCACAAGGACACATGTGGGGTCACGCAGGAGCCACAGCACACAAGGTCAGACAGGGCACAATGACATCTGAGGGGGAAAAAACAGAATAGCCACAGAGTGGCAAAATGAAAATGTAGGTCACGGCAGGAGCAACAGCACAGCTGAGTCAAGAGTGGCACAAAGGGGGTTGGGGTACTGCGCGCAACAAAAACCACAGCAAAATTTTTCAGAAGGGCACAATAAACAGGTTGGGTGACCACACAGAAACAACACACAGCAGCAGAGCAGGATGGCACAATACAAATTGGGGTTAATACCACCCCAAAAAATTTTACAAATGGAGAAACGCGCAATGGTCACGGGCTTGGCGGCAATCGAAAGTTGGGGGCGGGTATTTAATCCAGCTCATTCTCAAATTTTTGGTGAGGGGTCATGGCTAAAGTAACGACGCCTAAGGCATTGGTTTGGAAACCCGGCCGACCACCCCCGTTCACTTGAAAAAAAGGTGATTTGTTCCACATTTCCCATGGACAGGGTTCTCCTTGGAGTAAACGTGGCCCTTGCCGCCTGAACACCCCTTAATGCCACACTACGGCGGCAAGACCTTCTCCACTGCAAATCGGTAATTTGCGGCCAGACATCCATTTGGCTGCCCATATCCAGCGGATTTTCTAACTGGGGTGGCAGAGTGCTGTCCAAGTAGGCCACCACCTGTTGGATCAGGGTCTGCTCAAGGTCCTGCTGCTGCTGCTGCTGGCGAGTGCCCTCCTCACTAGGCGGGTGAAGGAAGCTGCTCATCAGCGACTCCAGACTTAGGTTGCTGCTGATGGAGCTGGTATTCCTCCACCCCCCCTCATCTTCCCCCAGCAGCCGTGGCAGTGGTATGTGAGCGCTGAGGAACCCCCCAGTCAGACCTGTCGGAGGATGGATGATGTCGCACATAGGCAGCGGCCAACTGACTACACAGGATTTCTCTATAGTATTTGAGTTTGTCCTCCCTCTCAACAGCTGGGAAAAAGGCTCCCATTTTGGACCGGTAGCGAGAGTCCAATAGGGTGGAGAGCCAGAAGTCATCCCTCTGCCGGATGGTGACTATTCGGCTGTCACTAGCCAGGCAAATCAAAAGCTGCGGGCCCCATCTGCACAAGTGACTCTGAGGGACTCCCTGCCTACATCTCCACTGTATACTGCCACGGTGCTTGCAGGTTATCTGCCTCGTCTTCTTCATCTCCATCTACATCCTCCAGCTGCTCCTGCTCCTCCGCTCCTGTAACCTGGGTAGAAAAACCACTCATTTCACCAGTCAATGCTTGTGCTCCAATGTCCTCCTCCTCCTCCAGTTCAGTCCCTATCGGACTCATGTGGCCGCGAGATGTCGTCGCCACATCTCCAGTCCCCGCCCATACAGATGTTTCAGCATCTGTTCCAGGACATGAAGCAGTGGAATGACGTTATTCATCCCGTAGTCCTGGCGACTGACAAATAATGTCGCCTCCTCAAATGGCCTCAGCAAACGACAGGTGTAACGCATTAGCTACCACTGGCTGACATCAAAGTAACACAGCGGAGTACTCCTGACCGCCTGGATCATCAAAAAATCGTTAATGGCCTTTCTCTGTTCATACAGTTGGTCCAACATGTGCAGGCTGGAATTCCAACGGGTGGAAAAAATCGCCATAACATGTGTGTTGGGGGAGGCCGTTCTGCCGCTGCAACTTGAGGAGGGTGTGCCTAGCTTTGTAGGAATGGATGAAGTGCATGCACAGTTTCCTGGCCATTTTCAGAATCTTCTGAAGATCGGTGGAGGGCTTCAGGAACCTTTTCACAACCAGATTGAACACGTGCGCCATGCAGGGCACATGGCCCATCCCTCCTCGGTGCAGCGCGGACACCATGTTCTTCCCATTGTCCGATTTACAGTTGGCATGGAGAAAGCCACACATTGATTTCTTGCTGCATGACGTGGAGCAGTTCCTCCCCTGTGTGATTTCGCTCGCCGAGGCAAGCCAGGTGTAGAACTGAGTGACACCGCTGTGCCCTACACATGTGGTATGATGGAGCAGCACTTATGTAGGCTGAGATGGATGGTGGTGGTGGTGGAATAGGAGGAGGCGGATATTGGCGCAGGAGCAGCGGTTTGACAACGTGGAGGAGAAAGCGGCGTCTCGTGTCCAAGTTGTTGGTGTGCCTGGACAGGAAGCACATTCACCCAGTGGGCCGTAAAGGACATGTACTGGCCCTGACCGTAGTTACAGCTCCACACTTTCCCCGCTCCGTGCCCTGGAATAAACTGATAACTCAAGGACTGGCCCCCTTCTGTTCCACATATTTGTGAAGGGCTGGTACTGCCTTTTTGGAAAAGAAATTACGGCTTGGAACTCTCCACCTCGGCTCGGCAAAGGCCATTAGTTCTCTGAACGGTGCAGAGTCCACCATTTGGAAAGGGAGGGATTGTAGTACCAACAACTTGGACAGGAGCACGGTCAGCTTCTGCACCTTAGGATGGTTGGATGCATACTGTTGTCTCTTTGCAATCGTCTCGTTGAACGACTGCTGGCACCATGAGTAGCGAGGAGCAGGAGCATCTGGACCGTGAGATGATGGCAAAGAGAAAAAGAGAAACAGCCCCCTTCTGCAGAGGTGGTGGAGCCTTGACTGGCTGCAATGGCTTCCGTGCCACTGGGTGCTCCTGCTGCTGTTACTGCGGCGGCCGGATGGACCACCACATCTGAGCCACGTTTCTCCCAGGCCACCGGATGGTGACGCTGCATGTGTTGACACAGGGCTGTGGTGCCAACATAAGCTCCCTGCCACGCTTCACTTTCTGCTGCGACGTCCCCTTACTGTGCTGCGACCTGTGCCTGCTCCAGGAATGTTTGTGCCACAGCCACTCACATGTGAAGAGCCTGCCACCTCTCTGTCTGACATACTGTTTGTTCAAAAATGTACAAACTCTGTTTAAATGAAGATATCTGTATATGATAAATACACACCCTGTATTTGACTCCAAATGTACCCACTAACAGGCTTGGGTAACCCTTGGATATAATCTGCGCAAAAGAAATAAGCAGCCAAAAATTAACTGGTATGTGGCGTGTTCAAACGATGTGTATTTTACTGACTACAACAGCAGAAACACGCTTAATTAACCCTTGGATATAAATTGCGCAAAAGAAATGAGCAGCCAAAAATTAACTGGTATGTGGCATGTTAAAACGACATGTATTTTACTGACTACAACAGCAGAAACACGCTTAACCCCTTAACGACCTTAGACGTATCCATAACGTCCAGGTCGTTTGGGGGTTAACGCACCTGGACGTATGGATACGTCCTGAGGATCGCGCGAACTCTAAAGCGGAGTTGGCGCGGGCTGCCAGCTGTATATTACAGCTGACATCCCGCACCGTCGGCCCCGACCCCGGATCGCTCCGGGGGGGGGGGGGGGGGGGGGGTTAAACCCCTTAATTATCGCGGCGATCGGTTCGCTAAAACTAAGGGAGACGCAGGAGGAGCGATCTCCTCCTGCGTCTCTGTCGGCGGCAGCAGCGCACGGATCGGGCGATCCGTGCAGCTCCTGCCCTCTGAGAGACAGCACGGAAGGCAGAGAATGCCTTCCGGGTTGTCTGTGACGTCACGATGCCCGGCCGTGCCCTGTGGGCATGTCCCGGCATCGTGACTGACAGTTGTCATAGGAACCAGTGCACAGCAACAAGCTATGCACTGATTCCTATTGAATGAGAGATCTAAAGATCTCTCATTCAAATCCCCTATGGGGAAAAGTAAAATAAAAATGTGAAAAAGTGAAAAAAAGTAAAAAAAAGTGAAAAACAAGTAAAACACAAACACGAAAAATAAAATAAAAATACGTACACCGCCCTTTTTCCCCTTTACAAACGCCAATCGCCCCAAAAAAGATCAAACATAAATAAAGTACCAATTTTGGTTATCGCCGCGTGCGTAACGCCCTGCCCTATAAATCTGTCATGTTAATTTAACCTGTACGTGAACGCCGTAAAAAAAAAAAAAAAAAAAACAATCACAGAATTAAGTTTATTGTTCATCCCGCAGCACATAAAATGGAATAAAAAGCGATCAAAAACTCCTAGAAATGCCAAAGTTGTACCAATTAAAACGTCAGTTCATCCCGCAAAAAAAAAAATCCTTATACAGCTCTGTATACGGAAAAATAAAAAATGTATAGCTCTCAGAAGATAGCGATGCATAAATATTGTTTTACACACTAAAAACACTTTTCTTTTTTTTTTTTTTTTTTAAAGTGCTTCAACATAAAAAAAACTATATAAATAGGGTATCGCCATAATCGTAGCGACCCAAAGAGTAAAGCTAACTTATCACGAATACTGCACGGTGAGCCCTGTTAAAAATAAAAATAAAAAACACTACTAGGATTGCAGTATTTTCTTCACCCTGGCCTCCAAAAAATGGATTTAAAAGCGATCAAAAAGCCTTGTCCCCCCAAAAATGATACTAATAAAAACGTCAACTCATCTCGCAAAAAACAAGTCCCTACACAGCTCCAAGCACAGAAAATTTAAAAGTTATGGCTCTCAGACTATGGCGATGCAAAAACGTATTTTCCTGGTTGAATAAAAGTGTTTTTATTGTATAAAAGCAGTAAAACATAAAAAAACATACAAATTGGGTATCGGTGTAATCGTATTGACCTGCTGAGTAAAGCTACCATGTCATATATACCGTACAGTGACCGCTATAAAAAATAAAAATAAAAAACACTACCAAGATTGCTGTATTTTGTTCAAAACATCTCAGAAAAACCTTAATAAAAAGTGAACATAGCATCATATGCACCCCATAATGGTACCAATAAAAACTTCAACTCATCCCGCAAAAAACAAGCCCATACACAGCTCTGCACACAGCAAAATAAAAAAGTTATGGCTGTCAGAATAGGACAACATAAAAACGCAATTTTTTTATAGACGTATTTCTACTGTGTAAAAGTAATAAAACAGAAAAAACTATATAAAATCTATATCATTGTAATTGTACCGACCCCCATAGTAAAGTTATCACATCATTTACACTGCACGGCGAATGCTGTAAAATTGAAACTCAAAAAACAATGACCGAACTGCGTTTTTCCTCCCATTTTCATTGCCCAATGCTAAAAAAAACTATGGAACACCTGTGCATCCAAAATGCACAGTACACCCCTAGATGAGATCCCTGATGGGTGTTGAATCCAAAATGGGGCGACTTCTGGAAGGTTTCGCCTGTTCTGCTACTTTGGGGTCTTTGCAAATGCGACATGGCCCCACCAAAATCTGCGTTCCAAAAGCCAAATAGCGCTCCCTCCCTTATACGCCCTGCCATGCGCCCAAACAGCAGTTTACACCCACATGTAGGGTATTGCCGAACTTGGAAGAAATTGCTTAACAAATTTTTAGTGTTCTTTTTTCAAGTATTCCTTGTATATATGAAACATTTTAAAGCTAAAATTGCAGATTATTGAAAAAAAAATTTTTTTTAATTTTCACAGCCATATGCTAAAAAAAATTTGTGAATCACCTGTGGGTCTATATACTCAATGCACCCCTGGATATATTCATTAAGGGGCGTGGTTTCCAATATGTCGGTCTATTAGGGGTGTTTATTAATTTTTAGCACCTTAGGTGTCCCCAAACCTGAAATGGCGCCTCAATAAAATCGTATGAAAATGAGACCCCAGAGTATAGTAGGTGCTCCTCCTATTCTGGGGCTTATGGGTGAGCCAAATAATGCACTAGGGCCACATATGGGATATCTCTAAAAACGACAGACCTGGGGGAATTGATATTAAGTTGCATTTACCTAGTCACATTTACCGTATTCCAGTGAATAATGGATAAATATTGAAAATCTGCAAAAAAAAGTGAAATTTTGAAATTTCACCTCCACTTTGCTTTAATTTTCTGTGAAATATCTGAAGGGTTTATCAAACTTCCTAAATAGTGTTGTAAATACGTTAAGGGGTCTAGTTTTCTCAATGGCGTCAGTTATGGGGTATCTAACATACAGGCCACTCAAAGCCATATCAGAACTGGAGTGGTCCCTAAAAAAATGTATATTTCAAATTTTCTTGAAAATGTGAGAAATTACTACTAAATTTCTAAGCCCTCTAATGTCGTAAAAAAAAAAAAAATAAATTTAAAAAATTATTCCAACCAAAAGTGGACAAATGGTAGAAGCTAGTTAAAAAATATTTTGTGGGGAATAATTAAATGTCTTGCACGCAGAAATTTTGCAACTTTCAAAAATCGCAAATTTTTTCCAAATTTTCATGAAATTTTGATATTTTTCACAAACAAACAAGGATTGTATGGATAACAAATTTCTTACTAACTTAAAGCACAATGTGTCATGAGAAAACAATCTCTGAATCACATGAATAGGTAAAAGGTAAAAAAAGTTTTTCCACAAAAATTTGACACATTTCAATTTCAAAAAAGGGCTGTGCCCGGAAGGCAAAAACAGGCTGGGTCCTTAATTTTTAATTCCCTTTGGAAAAAAATTTTATGCTACAGGAAAAATTTCTCCCTTTGGCGTTGAAAAAGACGTTTCTTTTACGATACAATAACAAAACACACTTAATTTAACCCTTGGATATAAATTGCGCAAAAAAAGGGGGCACCAAAAATAAACTGGATGTGGTGTGTTAAAACACATTATTTTACTGACTACAACACAAAAACCCCTTAATTAACCTTCGGATATAAATTATACTACAAGAAAAGTTTCTTCTTTGCTGTAGAATTTCACATTTTTATTTAATCTACCAAAAACAGTTTTAAAATTTTTTTTATCCATTCAAATAGTTTTGGGCCCAGAGAAGACACCAAAGTTTTTGTATTGTGTTGATATAAGGCATGATAGAACTTTAACTTGCATTTGTAGATTGCATGGTTAACTGTGTTTACGAACATTGATCTTTGGAAGTTTTCTTGATTCCAAGTAGCGATTTGTATGACCAAATCATACCTGTTTTTAACACAGTACAACCTGAGTGTCTGTAGATCATGAATATCCAATATTGACCATCAGTCTTGTTCCTTAAGCACCTGGTATTTTCAGAACCTCTAAATCTTTTGATTATATTAAGTAACACAGCAATTGAATGGGAATAGGTCCAAAGCTTTGTAATTTTATATTGAGGACCGTTTTTAGGAAATTATTCCACAATTTTTAGACACAGTGGAAATAAAATGATTAGAAACAAGAACAAATCAATGTGGATCAACAGATGTAGAGGAGGCAATAAATAACAAAATCAAAGCATTTAAGCTACTTAAACGGGAAGGCACAGGAGGGCAGTGAAGAGGCACTAAAAAGCTGTAAGATAAAATAAAAGATGTAAAATAATGATTAAGACAGCAAAGCTGGTGACTGAAAGGCAGATTGTCAAAGAGAGTAAAACTAACCCCAAAATATTTTTAACTTTGATAAATGAGTAAAAAAAGATTAAAGACCTAAAATGATTGGCTCCTTAAAATGTCAGATGCGGGGAGGTATTGTAGAGGGCGAGGAGGAGAAAGCAAATGTATTAAATAAGTTCTTCTTCTCTGTATTTACTGAGGAGAATGACCTTCCTGTTGATGAGCAGAAGGATGAGGTAAAATCCACCTTTTTTGTTGTTTAAATGTTTTCTTGTCGAAACCCAGAAGAAGTGTAATCAGCCCTTAAGAAGATTAAAATGGAAAAATCACCAGGTCTTGATGGTATACACCCCCGTGTCATAATGGAATTAAGTAACGTGATAGACAGGCCGCTGTTCTTAATATTCGTGGACTGTATAGTAACCGGGTATGACCCAGCACGAATAGGTGCAAAGCACAATGTGCTTGCCAATAATTCAAAAAAAAGGGTCCTGGAAACAACAGCCGTAAATTACACCTCTGCTTTGATAGGTAGAACATGTTCTACTATGAGGAGAGTAGTTTTCAAGACTTGATCAGGGTCAGGGCATTGGAGTGTCAAAATATCTAGAATTGTCTACATAAAAAGTATGTAAGTAAAATGAATACTTGAACTGGGGGAAAATGTTTGCAAGTGGTAACTAACTGACTCAGTGATAGAAAACAAAGGGTAGTGATGGTACATGCCCGAACTGGATTAATGTTACCAATGGGGTAACTCAGGGGTCAGTATTGGGTAATATTCTCTTTAATATATTAATTAATAACCTTATACATGGATTTAACAGTAAAATATCAATCTTTGCAGATGATACTTAGCTCTGTAAAGTAATCAACACAATAAAGGCAAATGTTTATTAAGAGGGATCTGGTAATTGGGAGGCCTGGGCAGAGAAAAGGTAGATGGGTTTTAAAACACAAAAAAATGCAAGGTTTGCAGAGGGAAAAGGAAAAAAATACATTTTTAAATTTTACCTGTTAATGGAAAAATATGAGAAAATCTTGGGGACTGTAAATTTAAATTGTGCCCCAGTGTCAACAGCGCTGCCAAGAAAAATAGGATCTTAGGTGTTTAAAAAGGGGCTAATACACACAATGAAATTTTTTTTTTCCCTTATACAAGTCCGGTCAGACCCCACACATGGAATATGTGTACTTTTTGGGCCCCAGTGCACGGGAAAAAGCCAAGGGGCTTAAAAGGGGTTAAAAGGGGGGGGGAAAAAAAAAATAATAAAAGGTCGGGTGGACTGCAATATCAAAAAAGATTAGAAAAATTAGGGTATTTAGTTTAGAGAAAAACGGCTTTGGGGGGTGACCTGATAAATAGAAAATATAAATGCAAAAAAGAAAACCCCGTCTAAATTTTTTAAAACCCCAACCTATAAAAAACAAGGGGCATTTTTCTAAAAAAAGAAGTTTCTACTAAACATGAAAAGATTTTTTATGAAGAGCAGTGAACTGTGGAAAATCTCTGCCCGAGGAAAATTTTCCTGTGAATTTCCTACGGTTCAAAAAGGGGCTGGAGCATTTTCTGGAGTAAAAAAATACAAAATTTTAGTGACTAGGGCTCTGGGAAGAAGTTGATCCAAGAATTTATTTCCCATTGCGATGGAGTCGGGAAGGAATTTTTCCCCCAAAATGAGGACTTTTGGCTTCTACCTCAAAGGGGTTTTTTGGCCCTTTCCCTGGATAAACTTACAATATGGAGTGGAGGACCTTGCTTTTTTTGGACCTACAAACTCTGTAAGTGGGTCGGATTTATCAAAACTGACGGTTGTAATTTTTAGTATTTAAAAATGCGGGCCACATTTTACACATAGTCTTGTTTAATAAATCTGGCGCAAGTTTAGATCATCTAGTATAAGCTTACAATTCCTATTACTTAGCTTACCTGTTGCCATTTAATGGGCCACAATTTTGGCTAACAGCATCTCATACTAAACCTTCTGTCCCTTTTTGTTTTGCCCTTGGCGCACATTTTATCAGCCGCGCCATCTCTTTTTTTGGGCCTGGAAGGGTACAGAAGCGTCTAGAAACTGTCTATATCAACAGAATTTAACGTGGTGTAAAACGCGTGTACTCAAGTATGTTTTGACAAAAATGGTGTTACAATTATTTCCATAATAGGTTTTATTTGACAGATTGGTGAATATCTGTCTATCATTGCTTTAGAGAGATCCTTTAACAAGCTCTCTCTATACATGGTCATGATGGATTAGTTGGAATACTAGATCGCCTTCAGCATTTTTTTTTTAGTATCCCTTACTTTTCCAACCTTTTGTTAACCCTGTCCAGACTTTTTAAGATGTGGGGCTGCCATCAATTTCTAAATCAGTGAACTGTTTCAAATGAAACAGAAAAATGTTTAACTTTTTCATCTGATATGTGTTCTATGTTCTGTTAATAAAATATGGCTGTAAGAGATTTATAAATCATTGCAGTTTTGTTTTCTTTACATTTTAACACATAGTTTAAACTATTTTGGAATTGGAGATGTATATTAGTAATATTAGTAGCCAAACATACAATACAAAGGTTCATTTCTTAAATCTTCACAATTTTAGTATAGCCAAAAATATTTTACCACGAATGGTGGAAATAGTCCAGCATCAAATAAGTAAAAAAAAAATTAATTAATTAATTGCTGTATGTGCCTCTCTTAATGGATATTTAATAAAATTATTTATTTATTTATCTGGTGCTGGACTATCTTCACCATTCGCGGTGACATTTACTTTTGATACAGCTGGACAACCTCCCGGCATTTTGCCTGTGCATCTCCTCATGCTTTACTATGAATTTATCTGCACTGTTACAAGTGAGCTGGAAAACGGTTGTCTTTTTGAACTCAATAATATTTTACTAGTTATGTCTTTGTGATTTATTTAGCCTTCTTTAATTCAGCTGTATTCGGAACTCTCATTGAATGGGAAAGTCCCAATCAGTGATTCTCATATCATCTCTGCTGTACCTAGCTGAGCCTGATAGTGACATGAGTGCAGGAGGTTTGTAAATAGCAGTGCACAAGGCTACAGCGTTCTATAGGGTTAAAGCTTGTCAGTAAGTAACGTAAATAAGCTCTTTTATTCAAGATAAAGAACAGAGCAGGGAATGATGTCACCATCCTGGCCACTGCTACGCCTGTAAATGCAGAGATAGGTGGCTATTAACCAGAGAAGCTTGTGTACAAAACCAGGAGATAAGATCTGCTCCTAACTTTACCAAGAAGCAAAATCAGAACAGCAAAGTATTTGGTAAAAGTCATTATTTACATGCATATGTGTTTAAGGCTAATGAAAGAAATTGGGATACCCATTTAATTATTCAGTGCACTTTCTGAGATTTGATGAACATAAGGAACAAAAAACAAATTGCAAACACTACAATTTTCACACAATGAAGTCCAGCTCAGCTCATCTTATACTGCCAAATTTCTATCTCAATATAATACATACATTACACTGCATTATTTGCACTGTATTACACAATGTGAATGATATCTGTTCATGTTCTCCCAGCGCAATTAGTATAGAACTCCACTACCTGGAATACGTAAGCATCAGCATTGAGAACAGTAACAAAGCCCTAGAGGTATTATGGAGAAACAAATAAATTTGCAGAATTTGCTACTTGCAATTTAAATTATGAAAAATTGTGTTAATTATTTGTGCACAGCTAAATTGCAGACACAATAGTTATTTTTGACGTATAAATCTGATATGTAAAGTTTAATACAAATTTTGAACTGTCTGATTCTTGTATTCTTAACGTTATGCTCATTTAATTTACCCAGTTGCATAAATGCCACTGGTAGCCTACAGGAAACAAAACTAATGGAAAAGCACCAAATGTTTCCATGTAAAAAAAGAAGCTAAATGTCCGATTCTTAAGCCTAAAGTGAAATGAAAAATGTTGGACAGATGTTTTATTAAATGGAAAAATGTAACATTCTGGAAAATACTTTCAGGAGATGCTTATCAAAAAATGTGGAGGAAATGTGAACAGCATGAAAATAATATTTTACATGTGTTTACTGATTGATCTATATTTCATGCAGTGAATGCAATCTGTGAGGTTTACAGTCACTGCATTTGTGGTACCATAACTATAGCTTAAATTTATCTGTTAATTCCCTAAAATATTAAATATATATTTCTATGTAACATTTCATGGCTAGTAGGGTTCTTTTTTTGAGTCTATTAAATTTTGTGTTTAGCGTAATGTAATTATTGACCAATAGGGAGCCAAAAGAGATATACAAGACATAAAAATGAAGGATTTTTGAAAATGAAGATCAGCTATGTACATACATTTTTTAGATTTTTCTCTAGTTATTTAAGGATTCATTGTGGAAATATGCAATGGAGAGCAGATGCAAGGAAAATGCTTGTATATATTTCTAAGGTTGTGTTAACAATGCACTACAGCCTCTTATATGACTGACTATAATTGCAATATTCTTTCTATTTTTACAACACCAAGAGCAACACCTTAGCTTGAATTACTGCTTCATCAATATACAGTATATGAGGCACATAGGAAAGGTGAAAATAAAATGGAAGCCAAGAGGGAAAGAATAAGGGGTGAGAAGGAAAAGAATAAGAAGCGAAAATGCCCTTAACGGCGTTAAGGGTTTGGTTTAGCTCCAGATTCTGTCATGTACTCGGTGGACTATTGAAAATCAAGCTGAAACTCTCCTCCGCCTATCAATAGTCGGGTAATGCAAATTTAGCAAACTTTGAGAAATTATCCTTAACACTTTGTTTTCTCACAAGAAGACCCATAGGTGAGCCTGTCAGCATGAGCTGAGTTCTTCTGCAACAAATCAACATGGTCTAAGTTTATGTGGGGCACAAAAAAGAAAAAAACTTTTATAGAAAAGGAAGGTTTTTAGTAACCTAAGGTCATTAGTAAGATCAGACACTGGGGAACAGATGCTGGGACTTCTACCAGTCCTGTATGATACGTTAACAAGTATCTCTGTACTGTTCGAGAGTAGGAGCAATGTAAACAAGTCTCTCCAATAAGCACCATCTGTTGCAGGATCCCTTGTATGAAAGTCTGCTCTTACTACTTCAGTAGATCATCAAGTAGTAAGTCCATTACATTGATTATTGTTTACTGTGGACTCTACCTGTATGTCTTATTTAGCATTCTAATGAGAATTAGGACATATTAGTACCAAACCACTGCTTGTGTTAACATTTGGGATAAAGATTGTTTGTTTAAATACCATAAACATGCACAGATAAATTCTCCCAGTGTGGGTGTGTGTATCCTGTATTTAAAGCATATTGATGCAAAGACTGCAACCAAGGTGTTTTTGTTGTAACCTGATTTATAGTTACATTTCCCCTGAAGAATTCGAATACACACCTTGAATAGAAACGCCACGGGAATATATTGGTGTTAGAGTTATAGGGCTTCGATAACCTTGGGTTCCAGGTTGGGGCCATTTTTATCAGCACGTTGATCCCAATTTTTTTATAGACAGTATTGAAAAATAGGGACAGTTCTCTCCTGATAGACTATACAAGATTGGCGACTACTCTAATGAAACAGTGAAGGAAATAATTATTTGATCCTTTGCTGAGTTTGTAAGTTTGCCCACTGACAAAGACATGAACAGTCTATAATTTTAAGAGTAGGTTAATTTTAACATTGAGAGATAGAATATCATAAATAAAGTAATATATAATTATAACTATACAAATATATTTGCATTTTGCAGTGAGAAATAAGTATTCGATCCCCTACCAACCATTAAGAGTTTTGACTCCTACAGACCAGTTAGACGCTCTTAATCAACTCGTTACTTGCATTAAAGAAAGCTGTCTTAAATAGTCACCATTATAAAAGACTCCTGTCCACAGACTCAATCAGTTACACTCTAACCTCTACAATATGGACAAGACCAAAGAGCTTTCTAAGAGTGTCAGGGACAAGATCACAGAACTGTACAAAGGTGGAATGGGCTAAAAGACCATAAGTAAGACTCTGGGTGAGAAGGAGGCAACTGTTGGTGCAACAGTAAGAAAATGGAAGAAACACAAAATGGCTGTCAATGGACATCGACCAGGGGCACCATGCAAAATCTCACCTCGTGGGTATCCTTGAACATGAGCAATGTGGGAGATCAGCCTAAAACTACATGGGGGAACGTGTTAATGATCTGAAGGCAGCTGGGACCACAGTCACCAAGAAAACGATTGGTAACACATTATACCATAATGGTTTAAAATCGTGCAGTGCCCACAAGTTCCCCCCTGCTCAAGAAGGCACATGTGCAAGCACGTCTGAAGTTTGCCAATGAACACCTGGATGATTGTGAGTGATTGGGAGAAGGTGCTGTGGTTAGATGAGACAAAAATTGAGCTCTTTGGCATTAACTCAACTCACCGTGTTTGGAAGAAGAGAAATGCTGCCTATGACCCAAAGAACACCGTCCCCACTGTCATGTATGGAGGTGGAAAACTTATTTTTTGGGGGTGTTTCTCTGCTAAGAGCACAGGACTACTTCACCTGATCAATGGGAGAATGGATGGAGCCATGTACTGTAAAATCCTGAGTGACAACCTCCTCCGCCAGAACATTAAAAATGGGTCATGGCTGGGTCTTGCAGCAAGACAGTGACCCAAAACATACAGCCAAGGCAACAAAGGAGTGGCTCAAAAAGAAGCACATTAAGGTCATGGAGTAGCCTAGCCAGTCTCCAGACCTTAATCCCCTAGAAAACTTATGGAGGGAGTTGAAGCTCCGAGTTGCCAAGTGACAGCCTCAAAATATTAATGATTTAGAGATGATCTGCAAAGAGGAGTGGACCAAAATTCCTCCTGACATGTGCACAAACCTCATCATCAACTACAGAAAACGTCTGACTGATGTGCCTTCCAACAAGGCTTTTGCCACCAAGTATTAAATCTTGTTTGCCAGAGGGATCAAATACTTATTTCTCACTGCAAAATGCAAATAAATTTATACAATTTATACAATGTGATTTTCTATCTCTCAATATTGAAAATTAACCTACCCTTAAAATTGTAGACTATTCATGTTTTTGTCAGTGGGCAAACTTACACAAACAGCAAGGGATCAAATAATTATTTCCTTCACTGTATATATTGTCCTATTTTTGTTTTTGATTTATTTTTGGATTTGTATATCATAAACATTTTATACAAAATATATTAAAAGTTATGACTTAATGTCTTTTCGAGTGACTAGTCTTCTACTTTAAGGACGTTATTTTGCTTTGAGGTATTAGATAGCCTAAGTTTATTTGTTATTTACTAAGATTATGTGGGCCACAAAAAAAATGTAAACTTTTATAGAAAAGAAAGGTTATTAGCAAAAGTCCAGTATAAGGAAGAAAAAGTACAAATTGATATTTTCCTCTTGACACTAGCCATCTTTTCTCTGCTACCAACTTTCCAACTCTTGTTCACATTGTTTACTTTCAAAACTGAACTAAGGTGAATGTCAGTAATTCTGGATCTGACAGGAGAACTATTTCCGTTCATAGTTTAAATCAATGTTCTCACTGGCCAGTATTCAGTCATATTAGGCACACCAAGCAAGCCAGTTCAAGACTAATGGCAACGTGACTGGTATGTGGCTGGTAGCACGATTGGTATTAATATCAGCTGCTAAAATACTCACTGGTATTGCTGGAGGAAAGACTGCATCACTACTTAGAAGCAACACAACAGTAATCAGTCATTTTAAAAGTTTAAATATTAAGCTACATAACTTTTTTAAATCTTTATTACATACTGTGATACTTGCAGGGCCGCGCTGATATTCAATGTGGGCTGCATTTGGCCAGCGGGCTGCAGGTTTAATATGCCTGTTCTACAAACCAGCTGTACATTTAAAGTTAAATGCTTGGCATGGGATTCCTGCATATGACAGAACATGAAATCTTTACATCTTTAGAGCCATTTCTTATTTTAAATACAAAGTATCTAGTGAAAGAAGATCCCTTCTGATAAACTGCCCTGAAGACAAATTCTGGCTTTCTTCTAAATACATCTATCCGCTTGAAGACTCTGAGCTACAAGGCTCCGTGATTCTCAGGTGCTTATTCTGTTACTAAGCAGTTGAATTCTGCGTGCTGCAGGATGCGTATATAAGCCTGTCTGCACATTGTCACCTCCTTCCATGTTAGCCTTCTCTTCAGTTTTCCTTTTGGTCCTGAACCTCTATGTAATCCTTGTATTTTATTTGAGATCAAGGAGATCCTCAATTTCAAGTATTTCAGAGATAAACTCCTTGTCTGCTCTCTTCACCTTTCACTTTTTGTGGTGTTCATCTTGAACTTTGCTCTTCTATACTGCAAATGCTGATCCCCACTGGATCCCACAGGCAGCAACCCCCTCACAGCTGTACTTTTCCTCCTCCATGCATGCCTACTGCCTCTCAAATATTTAGGGTCAGTGTGTGCTGCTGTTCTGTTCTCTCTACTAATACATTGGCACCAAATACTAAAGGTCTAGTCTAGATCCTTGCTACACAATAGGGTTCCTACCCTAAGCGAACAGTCAAAGGTGTATTTTGGTAACTAATTGCAAGGTCCTTATATGGTTTGTTCCTTGACTATTATTGTTGTAGTCCACAGTCCATATACAGTAACAGTTCAGTGCTTATAGTGTGAATAAAAGGGGGTCTTTAGGCTCCACTTCTTAGCGTAGTCCTACATTAATTTACTGCACCCCACTGGATTGACTATAGCCACCAGGTAGGCTTTCAATCATGCACATTTTACTGTTAAAGAGTTATCTTTATCCTGGACTTGTAAGAAGGGGCCTCTGATGATAAACTGATCACAGTAGGTTTTGTTGCTGGTAATCCCACTGACTAGCTGTAATCTAATTGCAAGCAAGTGTTTAGTTCCCACACAGTGCAACCAGAAGTCAAACAAAGGACTACACAGTTCTGTTTTTTGTTTTCATTTTTATTGAAAAATCACAAATAACATCGTAAAATTGCAAAATACAATAAATGATTACGTTGAATCATACACATGTTGAGTCTGATTTTAGAAACAATACCATTAGGAAAAAAACGATACAAAGCAATCACAAAAACTGCCCCCAAAACCTCACCTACCCATCAAGGATTGTATACTTTTCCTTGATATCAGTAAGCTGCCTGTGTAATGCAGAAATGAACAAGAAAGAGAGGAGGCAAGAGAAAAAGAGAGCAAAATATACTCTTAGGCTTGCCTGGCTTAGAAAACTAAGGATCAAGTATAATAAATGGGCCCCATTGACAGTTTATAAGTATTTGGCTCAACTACCCATAATAAGTCATTTATTAAAATGTTACCCACCACTCTGATAAACAGATTCAGTAGATTTAAATTGATGCATGAAACATTATATTGGGTAAAATTGAATTCTCCTTACATTTTCTGTTTTCTATCATTCATCACAGATATTACTGGGCAAAAGAAATTGTCTTGTTCTCAATTTCACTCTTCCAGCTGTTTTTTATTTTAAACTGAAAGTCATATAGAATCTCTTGCTGTGAGCAATATCATGTCTACGTGGCTGGAGGATTTTACTCCAGTAGATTTCTTTCTTGTTGGTTAATGGTACATGTCAACAGAGGTCATACTATTTAACACCAAGACAGAACCTATTATTTAGGAATGACCTATTATTTAGGAATGTCCTAAGACAAATATGACAGGAGATGATCTTGCACCCACTAAGCAGCTCCCTGGTCTAATTTTTAGGTTACCACTAGACTGCCTTCCCTGTTTGGTAATGAGCTGGCCACATGATTCTGCTCAACCAAATATGTGAATGGGATAGCTTTTTGGCAGTGCGTTTTAAGAGCATTCTTTGACTTTTTATCAAAAGGGCCCAAATGTATAAAACATAGGGCGGCATGTATGAACAGGGCTGTGCCAGATATCTGGCGTCTTATCAACCCGATATCAGGCGCAGACCTATTCGCTACAGTTTGAAATAGCCCGTACGCCAATATCAGGCGCATTACATAGAGCCCGCAGCACTTTGTAATGCGCCTGATTTCGGGGGACGTGCGGGAGGAAGGGTGCACTAGAACCATATGAAGCGATAGATGTGTAGCTTTGCTATGGCATTGCTAGGCGCATTACAGCTGGAAAAGGTAAACCACTTTCAAAGTGGTATACCTGAGCCAGAAATGTCGTACAAGTGCTAGAATGCGCCTGATTTATGACCCGATGTACAGCGGGTTCATAAATCAAGCGCATTCTAGGCTTTTATTATGAGCATGTTTAAATGCCAAATTCCATACATGCCACCCATAATGTTTATTGAAACACATATTAACAAAGAGTACATACAACATACATACAGTATGTCCGTGCTAGGATGCTGAAGCACTACTGGCTTCTCCTCAGCTTTGTGAGTGGTGACGAAGCTGCGGTGAAACGCGTGTTGGGTCCTTTTGTGCACTGTATATAGTTGTCTGTAGCCCTGCATTTATTTTTTATTTTTCTTTCCAGAGCCATTGTTCATTTAAAATCTTGATTATGTTATATATCTTAGGTGTTTAATCAATCTTATTTGGTCAGGGGTATTATATAGACATTAGGGGCGACATGTCAGAAAAGAGACGCCGCCACGCCAGTTTTAAGGCGCGTTAACTGAATGTGTAGTGCACCTGAAAGTATGAACCTGTCATAAATCTGGTATGTGGTATAGCTTGCACAGCATAGCATATTTTAGGTGCATAACTTAGGCGCATAGCATATCCTAGGCACATTGCTAGCATATTTTAGGAGCATAACTTAGGCGCATTCAAATGTGTCGTGCCTGACGCAAACTGCACCTAGTTTTGATATACGGTTGTTCATACACATATAGAATAGGGCAGTTTTTTGGTACAAAATAGATTAAAAAAAATGGCGAAGCCCAATTCTGACATGTTGCCCTATGTTTTATAGATTTAGGTATTTATTCAACTTTGATCAGGGGTGTTATTAGTTACCCTTGTGGCTCTTTTATTGTGGTTATTTGCCCAATTATTCATTGATGTCTTTTCATCAAATGAGGTCTGTCTTGGTGACATGTTCCCTTTAAACAATTTTTATCTTATATGTTGTCCAATCTGATCCAATTAGAATCAAGCGTATTTATTTCACTGAAGATGGAGGAATAGGCCAGTTTCCATATAGGGCATGGCTTGGCAGGGGAAGTGATCCATGTCAAGATAGGAGCAACAAGCTGTAGACATATTGCTCACTTCTTAAAGAATGTGGTCTTGCAGAATCCCATTGTTGCTTTGTAAGAAAGGTATAATTTCCTGCATACACATCAAATCCAGTCAGGGACCTGTAAGCAATTCCCAAGGCCAAAAAAAGTTCTCATACAAAAATGAAAATTCAGTACATGTTTTCCCTTTTCTGCAAATTTACAACAAAAGTTTGTTCAATTAATTTTTAGAAATTGAAAAAGTTTTATGTGAATTGAATACTTTGTCTATTTTTTTTAAATAGCCAGCACTGGAATAGCTGTGCTGCGTCAATGCCATCTCTGGAGTTTTATTACCGAAGTGGCTACTCTGTATGAAATCATTCAAGCATGATATGGTTCGTTACACATAGCTCTGGACTTAGAGCTCTTTCCCATCTTTGTAGCTGCCTGACTGCACATCCAAGGGTTTCTGAAATACAATACAGCTTCCATTAGTAAGAAGGGTTTCTTCAAGGCACACTGGTTTATTTGTCACAGGGGACCTGGATGAATCAGAATAAAAGTGTACTGGATAGAAATAAACCCTACTGTGTTTTAGAGTACTTCTCCAAGCTATTTTCCTATATTTATGTAGTATTTACTGTAAACAGTACAGGAAACTATAAAAAACCTGATTACCAGCAAGGTAACTGGAGCTGTGGGAAGACTTCCAAATAAGAAATGCTATCCATTTTTTTAATGAGCATTCAGCAAAGACTCATTTGGCTTTGTTTTTATATATGCTGAATTAACTTTGCTGTTGACTTTTAAAGGGTTTTCTCACCATGCAGTTTCACAGAGCCACAGTCAGCTTCAGACTGTGGGTTGCTGTGGGTGGTTCTATAACAGTGATTGGCATATCAGCTCTGCTATTTCTAGCTGAGCCTGATAGTGACATGACTGCAGGAGGTTCATAATCTTTAGGGCACAAAGCTACAGAGCTCTAAGGGCTTGTCCCCACGGCAAGGGTTAATGGTCAGTTTTTCAGACGGTTTGCGGTTTTACAAACCGTCTGAAAACCGACATGCAACACTCCCCCATAGACTTTAAAAGAAAAAATGTTCATTCTTCCGCCCAGTTTCTGGCCAGAACATGAACATGTGGGTGTGAAGGGGAATGGCTTGAATCCACAAACCGTGGACAAAAGCCGTCCAACTGCATGCCAAAAAAAAGACTAAACACCGGTCGGAAAATCCGACCGGTATTTGGTCTTTGCTGCGTAAACGGGAAAGAGGAGGTGCTTTTGGACAGGGAGAAGAGAATACAAGACAAGAGGTAGTAGTGTGGCGTTTTCTTGTTCAGCCAGTAAGGCGTGTGCTATGCGGTCAAACAAATTAACGGGTTCTTGAGTGCCCTTATTCAGAGAACTAGAGAAAAACAACCTGTGTGTGAGGTCTCAGGACAGGTATGGACAGAGATGGAGTCTCCTGTTCTGTAGGCGTGCTGCTGAAGAAAGACCACCATCACCACAGAATGCACAACCTGCATTATGGACTTCTGAGTTATTCTTGTATGTACATGTTGTATTTGCCATTTATCTAACTGAAAACCACAGTAAAGTCAGAAAACTCCCGTGCTGTTTAACCCTTTAGATGTTGTGGAAAACATGGCTGAGCTGTCTAAATAAATGAAAAATGGTGCTGCGCACTGTTCTTCACTCTGGTCAGGACCTCAGCGGCGAAATTCCGTAGTCCTGATCGGTTAACATGGCAGCTGGAAGGTTTCCTTCCCCGCCATGCTTTTTGTTTCACATGCGTTTTGTTTCCCAGGCAGGAAGTAGTAAAACCGCCATACGGGTGCACCCTATTGCATGGGCTATATAATCCATGAGGCTGTATAAACGTTTGCATCCCCTAGGGGTGAAGCACCTTATGGGGACAGAAAGTTGAAGTAAAAAAAAAAGTTTTAAAGTGTAAAAAAAAATATACATCTTAAAAGCTCAAATCACCCCCCCCTTGTGCCATTTTTCAATTTTAAAGGTTATTCATATTTGGTATCGCTGTGTGTGAGATAGTCCAATCTATTAAAATATAACATAACTTAAACCATACGCTTAACACCGTATGATAAAAAAATTTCAAAACACCATAATTTCGTTTTTTTGTCATTTCACTTCCCCCCCCCAAAAAAAATGAAATAAAATGATAAAAAAATTCACATTTATTCAAAACTGGTACCAATAAAAAGTACACTTCAGCCCACAAAAAAATGCCCCCTCACTCATGTCCATAGGTGTTTGTACAAAAAAGTTATTGGTCGCAGAAAGTGGCGCAAAAATAAAAAATAAGAAAATGTTTGAATTTCTTTTACGGTATTAAAGCATAACGAAAACCCATCATTTATACTGATGATTGAACACCATAAAAACAAAACTCCCGCAAACATGGCATAAGTATGTTTTTATCACATTTTGCCCTACTTAGAATTTTTTTGCGGTTTCCCAGTATATTCAATGATACAGTGAATGACACAGTTTGAAAGTACATCTTGTTCCGCAAAATAAAAGCCCTCATATGCTTATGTAGGTAGAAAAATAAAAAAGTTAGGACTCTGGAAAGGCGAGGAGGGAAAAACTAACGTGACAAAAAAGGGCTCCATCAGGAAGGGGTTAATGAAGATTAGCTCTACCCTACTTGTCAGGGTAATGGCTCAGCTAGAAGCTGAATATTCTAATCAGTGCTATAGAACCAACCACAGCATGAGGAGACAGAAGGAGTGTAAACTGCTTGTGAGTTGGTGAAACAGTGTGGTGAAAAAATCCCTTTAATGCTACCCTATCTGAGAGCAGTAGGTGATAATTGAAGCGAAGCTGAACTCTGATGCACAGGTTTATGATTTGAAGTAGGATTTCTAATAAGAAAAGCAGAGTGAATCCTGACTGGACTTCTTAAGAGACAGAGGAAGTCCTGCATACTCCTCCCACATTCAGTGATTGACTTTCCCTGTATGTGGATGGGGTCAGTATCAATTTTAAGATGTTCTAAGTTTTTTTACCCAGAAATTCAGGATCAAATTAAATTCAGGATCAAATCATATAAACCTGTATAACAAAGAGCTCAGCTTTTTACCCTCTATCAGCTCCTGCACTCAGATAGGGCAGCATAAACAGGTTCCCTTTAAATTTCACAATAAACTCCATAACTGATTTACAAACAATGCTGGAATTGCATTGTTTTCCATTCCACCCCAATCATATTTGTGTAGGTTTCTCAATATATTACATGGTACATTAAAAATGCAATCAGCTCTGCAAAAAACTAGCCCTTATATGGCTATGTCAATGGAGAAGTGAAAATTTTTTTATGGCTCGTGGAAGGCGGAGATGACAAAATAAAAATTCTGCTGCCAAACATTGCTGGTAAGGGGTTAAAGGTCAGATATTCCTAATGGTGACAAACATGCAACAATAGAGGATACCAGAGAGGGGGCACATACTTCTGAACAGCATTGTAACAATTGTATTTTTATCGATAGTGAATTTGTCATTCCTGTTCTGAAGTCATGCCTCATATCACCTCATATCTACATTACCTTCTCTATATCCAGCTCATCTGCATAATCATATTGCATAAAGGTATTGTGCAAAGAATTATAACTGACATTGTGTGGGATGAGCTATAATAATCTCCCACTTTAAATGTATTATTTCCTAACAGGCATATCACACTGTTTGTATCATCATTAAAATAATAATTCTGGGTTCCACTTTTTTTATGTCCTTCTATTTTCTGTTTTTAACTGCTCTTGGGCAGGATATGAGTATACTGTCACTTTTTCTAAGCTGATGTGATGATAATAATCACAATATCCTGCCTAGTGCCAAAAGCAATGCAAGACTTGACACAATTAACCTTACTGTATACATGATGGTGGTATAGTAAACTCACTATCTTCAATTAAACCCACCCTTTCCCGAAAAATATCTGTAAAAATGACCCAACACCTTAGTTTGGAATGAATTGGCCATAACAACCATTCAAATAAACAAAAAATTCAGATTTAACAAAAACACAGCCTATCAAGTACACAACCTATGAAATACAAGTTATTTAACCCTTTCAGGACGCAGACCATTTTGGACCAAAACTTTTGAAATTTATTTATGTGGGAATAACTTTTTAATACTTTTACCTATCCACATGATTCTGATATTGTTTTATCATTACAAACATTGTGCTTTAAGTAAGTAACAAATTTTGGTCCATACAATCATTGTTTATTTGTGAAAAATATCAAAATATCGTAAAAATTTAGAAAAATTTTCTATTAAAAAATTTCTGCCTGTACAATAGATGGTCATACCATATACCTGGCATAAGTTGTTTTTTTTTTTGTTTTTTTTTTACGACTTTAGGGTGCTTAGAAATTTTGTAGTAATTTTTCACATTTTCAAGAACCAGTCCAGTTCTGACGTGGCTTTGAGGGGCCTGTATGTTATTTACCCTCATTAATGACCCCTTTTAAGAAACTACACCCCTTAAAGTGCAGCATCAAAACAGCATTTAGGGTTTGTTAATCTTGTAGGTGTTTCAGAGAAATTAAAGCCAAGTGGAGGAGAAATTTTAAAATTGTAATCATATTTAACCACCTTATTTTGCCAATTTTCAATTTGAATCCATTATTTACAGGAAAACAGTAGATGTTTCCAAGGAGATGCAACTTAATATTGATTTCCCCCCTCATTGTGAACTTTTTAGAGATATCTGACATGTGGCTCTAGTATGCAATTTGACCACAGGCCTCAGAATTGGTGCAGCACCTACTGGATTTGAGGGTCTCATTTTTATTAGGATATTTTTTAGGTGCCATTTCAAATAAGGTTAATCAGCTGCGACCAGAGTAGACTCCAGTCGTGGCCAACAGTGCATGAAGCCTGCACGATCTCCTGGACATGGTAGGTGTCCGATTGCGGTAAATGACTCACAATCAGGACATACCAATATATCCTTTTTGCATGAAGGGGTCACAGTGGAGGAGATCTTCGAAGCTCAAAACATTATTGCTTAATATTAATATTCAAAAAAACATTATTACCTTTTGCTGATGAGCACTGACTCAGAGGCATCAAATTGTTAGTTAACTAGACTCACTCAACCACCAACTCAGGGAGTCCAACCCCCATAGTGGGGTCGCCCCCGCCACAAAACCCAAGCCCATTCTCTACCAACTTCAAGGAACCCCCCACCACTTAGCAGTCTCAACTAAAACTCTCTAAAGAACCCTGATACAAAAAGAAAAGGGCTGGCCGAGGGCATTCCTCCAGGGTTGACTCCACAAAATGGTGCTTGTCCCTTTGTAACCTCCCCCTATATACAGAATCTAACCCTAATCTAAATCCCACCCTTCTTCCTAATGTCCTGCCAGTCTGCTCCTTCCAACCTCTATCGTGACAGTCTTCCCTGGGTTTTGTTCTTGTCTGACTTTTGTAATAGACTATAGGTTTAAAGTACAATGAGATAGATTGCAACACTTTTGCTTGGACTGGGTTTTGGGGTAAAACATTATTGTTGCAAAATGTGACATGGATGAAGATAGGTAAGTAGTTTGGTTGCACAAACACAAAATGAGGAAAAGTAGTGCATATTAAGTAAGCTACATTATAACTTTGTTCACTAGAAAGAAGTATGCTTCATCCTGAGGACACAGATACACCTGAAAATAAAGATGCATATGAATCACGGGGACTCTTAAAATGCAGTGCTGCACTATAATAGCATTGGTGTAGAGTAGGATCGACCATGATGTAGCTCTCCAAAAGCTAGCATTGCTGACATCTGAAAGACTCATACATTGGGGATACAGGGGAAGAGCTGTTCCCTGGAAGCGGACAAGATGGGCAACTGGCCAAGGTGCTGGGTGCACTGAAAAGAGGATGGGGCACTACGGTTGGTCCAGAGCCCTGCCCACCCCAAGAAACAGCTTCTTTACACTTAATGTTTGTACAGACCTCTAGTGTCTTTAATAAGCCGACCTAACTATCAATCTACCGTATTTTTCGGACTATAAGATGAACCGGACTATAAGGCGTACCTAGGTTTTAGAGGGGGAAAACAGGAATTTGAAGCAAAAAGTGTGGGTTGAAGTGTAGTTTTTTGGGGGGGCTACATGTGACTTTTTGATCACTTTTTATTCTTATTTTTTGGGGATATTAAATGCTCAAAAACCTACAATTTTGGCGTTTGGAATTTTCTTTCTTCTACGGTGTTCAGTGTACAGGATAAAGGATGCTATAGTTTAATAGATCTAATACAGATATCAGTGGCACACTTAAAACTAAGTGAAACATCAAGGTATATAGGAATATTGGAAATGCATTACTGCTAAGGAAAATATGAAAAACCTGGGATTCTTAGTTTACAGTTTTTGATCAAAGATTGTATTAAGCTCACCTCCCAATAGCATCAAGGGGATCCCAGTACAGGTGAGTCCCTAACACTGAACATGTTACCTCACTAGGAGTCCATTCAGACTACAACATCTCAGGGAGTGATAGGAACCTGCTACTGAATTATCCTGCACTAGTTTAAAAGAGGTAGGCGGAGTGCAGCAAGCCAATGAGGCTGCCATTCCTCAAATAGACTTCAAAAATCAATTAGGCTGTGCACATCCATATATTTTGAAAAACGTAAGCATAGGTGCACACTGAAAAGGCAATAGCATACATCTAATACAAATATCAGTGGCACACTAAAAACTAAGTGAAACATCAAGGTATATAGGAATATTGGAAATGCATTACTGCTAAGGAAAATATGAAAACCTGGGATTCTTAGTTTACAGTTTTTGATCAAAGATTGTATTAAGCTCACCTCCCAATAGCGTCAAGGGGGTCCCAGCACAGGTGAGTCTCTAACACTGAACATGTTACCTCACTAGGAGTCCATTCAGACTACAACATCTCAGTGAAACATTGTTTAATAGATCAGACTTTTACACACAAAACGATTAAAATTATTTTTAAATTTTTTATTTTTTTTTTTGTAAAACTAAAAATGGGGGTTTTTTAATATTTTTTTTTTTTTTATTTAACTTTTTTTTACTTTAATATTCCGTCCCTTAGGGTATTTGACCACTAGGCTCACTTCCTTGTCCTATATACAGCAGTAATATTGTAATATTGTACTGCTGTACATAGGATTTTTCATTCATTACCTATTACACCCCGCCACAGACAGAGTGTAACCAGGGCTGTGGAGTCGGCAAACCGAAGCCCCGACTCCGACTCCTGACTCCGACTCCGACTCATGACTCCCTCATACACGGCGCATGTTTAAGTAATAAATTCAGAGCCCAGAAGGATTCAGGCAGTGCTGAAAACCAAAGGTGGTTTTCACAAATGCTAACAAAATAATAAAAATTAACATTTTGATTTTTAGAAGCAAAACAGTAACTAAGCAGATGCTAAATATTTGCAAGTCAAGTTTTTGCATAAGATATTTAAGATGACTGTATATAAAATTACAGTAGCCTCATGTACAAAGCTGTAGTGGATGGTGAGATATGGAGCCTTAAAGTCACAATTTCAAAACATTGTTACCATTTTACTTGTCAGTGTAAAATATATTTATTGGACATGACTTTAGGACACAAAAAAAATTTAATTATGCAAAACACTGCAGGAACATTTGTGGAGTTTCTGAATTTGTTCTGAGAAATAGTATTGCCTCCATCAGACCCTGCATACATGACCTCACATCTGATCTCATTATTTCCAGGATAGAGAACGGCCTCTCTACACTAACTTGGGTAGTTGACAAAACGATAACCCAGGGGTAACATCTCTAACAATGTGAGGGTATAAAGGAATTGCCTCAGGCACAGTCAGTTTTGATGAATGGTTAAACTCTTCTACTTCTTTGAAAGCAGGTGAAAAATTTTGCTGAAATGTTTTTGCCATGGTAGCAGAATCTTTTCTCCTGGGGAAGCGCTTTGCCTGCTCCATGTCATCAATTACACTCCTCATGTGATAAGGCTGAAGATATGGGAGCAGTAGCACTGACCGGACACAATTCCTCTTGCTCTTTGCACTGCCTTGAACTAACTGGACCAACTTATTATATATTTTGGGAGTCGGAGACGGTCCATTTTTTGACGACTCCGACTCCTGCAAAATAGCCACCGACTCCAACTCCACGACTCCGACTCCACAGCCCTGGGTGTAACAGGTGTACATACCCTGTAAATGGCAGCTGTGGAAGCCTGCATGAGGCTTCATCTGCAATGGTAACTGCCGCCAGCTCTTACTGGCAGCTTACTGCCCGAACAGAGTGGCCGCCCCCACCCGCCCAAGCAGAGTGGCCGCCGCCCACCCGCCCGAGCAGAGCGGCCGCCGCCCACATGCCCGAACAGAGCGCATGCGGCACACATTGAGCGCTTGCTTCCCACAGCATCATGGCATTCCAGTCTCCTGCCGGCCTGAGAGTATATTCAGACTATAAAATGCACCCCTTTGGGGGAAAAAAGTTAATCTTATAATCCGGAAAATACGGTATCTGTCTGTCTGTCTCCCTCCCGTCTGTCTGTCTGTCTGTCTGTCTATCTATCTATCTATCTATCTATCTATCTATCTATCTATCTATCTATCTATCTATCTATCTATCTATCTGTCAGTAAAAACCATAGGATATTTTATAGCATCTACCTTGCCTTGTCTTGAATTATAGCAACTGTGGAATGCTGAGGAACTACAAGTCCCAGCAAGTCACACTAGCCACACTTTATATATATATCAGCACTGTTTATAGCAGGTACAGGATAGCTGGTACTTGCACTAGCTGTCAAGGAACTACATATCCCAGCATGCAGATTCTGCACCCATAGCATTAGAACATTTACTCAACGCTGGCTATCAGGGCCACCAACAGAAATTTCAGGGCCCCATACAGCTGAAGCACCTAGGCCACCCCTGTAAACCCGGCCCTCCGCAACCCGATCCCCCCGCCCCACGTAAAAAAAAAAACGGCCTCTAGGACATAAATGCGCCCATTTTACCACATAATACAGTATGCAAAAAAGAACTGTATTGTGTAGTACAATAGCAAGTGAGTCACACATCTGTCTGTCTGTCTCACACATCTGTCTGCCTCACATATCATAGACACAGGGCTAAGTAGCTCCATCCATATCCACCACCGGCCCACATACAATATCCCCCTCCACGTTTCCCTTGGTCACGCACCTTACCACCTTCTAAAATAAACACCAGCTAGAAAGTAAAAATGTAACTCCTTATCACAGGGTCAGGTGTTCCCTCTTTTACAATCAGGGACACGTGTACGCTGCCACTATACTAGCGCCGATATAACCTACAACACCGCCATATGGAGACCACATAGTGGTCCGACACCAGCTCGGGTCACATCACATTACAGTGAATACAGCACTGATCCAGTATAGAAGTAAAATAACCCCTGACATCCAGGGACTCACCGGAGACGTCCTATCTGATGAGTCGTTCTCTTCTCTTGATTTGTTCTTTCTCCCTTCTCTTCTCCATCCGTTCCACACCACCAAGATGACTTGTCCCGGCCACAACTCAGCCCTGCAGAAATTACACACCAATATCTTAGAATCCTCAATTTTCCAGCATCTCTTTACCTATTCCCACCTCTGTACAAACTTCCCAGGGGTGGGAGAGCGGGTACAAGCCATAACTTAGAGGTCTAATAGCTTAAGGGGTTGGAGGGTGGGGAGAGAACTGACCCCTGGAGATTATGCTACAACTATGGGCTGCTCCCTCACAATTACATTACCAGGTAGGTAGACAAGACCCTAGGTAGGTTGGCAAATGTGTAAGGCCCCAGATAATTAGATAGGCCCTATTTAGGTAGGTAGACCCCCACTGGATAAGTTGGTAGGCCAGCCCCAGGTAGCTTGGTGGGTACCTAACCATGGGTGGTAGGTAAATAGCCACCAGGTAGATAAGCAGGCCCCAGTTAGGCAAGTGATAGGCTACAGTTAGGTTGGTGGACCCCAGTTAGGTAGGCTGTAAGTAGGTGGTTGCCCCCAGTTAGGTAAGCTGTAGGTAATTAGGGCCCCCTTTATATAGGCTGCAAGCAGTTAGGGACCCCCTTTAAGTAGTATACAGACAGTTAGGGCCTCCCTTAGGTAGTATACCGGCAGTTAGGGCTTCGCTTTAGGTAGTATACAGGCAGTTAGGGTCCCCCTTTAAGTAGTATACAGGCAGTTAGAGTCCCCCCTTAGGTAGTACATAGGCAGTTAGGGGTCTCCTTTAGGTAGTATACAGGTAGTTAGGGGTCTCCTTTAAGTAGAATACAGGTAGTTAGGGGCCTCCTTTAGCTAGTGTGCAGGAAGTCGGGGCCTCAATTAGCTAGTGTGCAGGTAGAGTCCCCTTTAGTTTGTAAGCAGTCAGGGCCCCTTTATTTTGTAGGTAGTCAGGGCCCCTTTAGTTTGTAGGTAGTCAGGGTGCCCCTTTGGGATTGGGTTAGTGGGGTAGTAGGCCCTTTAGTTTGTAGGTAGTCAAGGCCCCTTTAGTTTGTAGGTAGTCAGGGCCCCCTTTAGTTTGTAGGTAGTCAGGGCCCCCTTTAGTTTGTATGTAGCCAGAACCCAGGGGCATTGCTAAGGTCCCAAAACATCTGGGGCTCGGGCCCTAAAGTTTTTCTGAGTAGGGCTGGGTTCACACGGAATTTTTTGCATCTCATTGTGAACTGCGGATGTATTTGTATAGAGAAAAATCTTTGTATGTAGGATCAGGAGAAATATAAGTGATTACACTGCAGTTACATTTACATTCACAGGAGGACTTTTGAAGATTGTTCTATTTCTCTTTCTCCTCTGTCCCAGACGCCACGACGACTTCTACCGTCCACAACTCTTCACTGAAAAATTTACAAAATAAACATCTTAGACTCCTCAATTTATCAGCATTTCTCTACAATTTTATATCTCTATACAAAATCCCCATCTATAGTGCCCCAAAATGGAAATAATTACCCCTTGTAGGTAAAAAATTTGCCCCCTATAGCCAGGTAGTACCCACTGTAGCCAGTTGTAGCCCCCTTTACCAAGTAGTTGACCCTCTACCAGGTTGCTGCCCCCTCTGGGCCGGTTACTGCTCTCTGTAGCTAGGTTACGCCCTTTAGGCAGTAATATGCCTCCTTTGTAGCCAGTAATATGCTCCTTGTATCAGGTTTTTAGCCCCCTCTAGCCAGGTTACTGTCCCCCTTAGCCAATAATATGCCCCCATAGCCACATAATATGCCCCTCTGTAGCCAGTAATATGCCCCTCTGTAGCCACATAATATGCCCCCTGTAGCCAGTGATATGCCCCCCTGTAGCCAGTGATATGCCCCTCTGTAGCCATTTATTTGCCCCCTGTAGCCAGTGATATGCCCCTCTGTAGCCACTGATATGCCCCCTTAGCTACATATTCCCCTCTGTAGCCAGTGATATGCCCCCTGTAGCCAGTGATATGCCCCCTGCAGCAAGTTATATGCCCCTCTGTAGCCAGTGATATGCCCCTCTGTAGCTAGTGATATGCCCCCCTGTAGCCAGTGATATGCCCCTCTGTAGCCAGTGATATGACCCCTTAGCCACATATGCCCCCTGTAGCCAGTGATATGCCACCTGTAGCCAGTGATATGCCCCTCTGTAGCCAGTGATATGCCCCTTAGCCACATATGCCCCCTGTAGCCAGTGATATGCCCCCTGTAGCCAGTGATATGCCCCTCTGTAGCCAGTGATATGCCCCCGTAGCCACATATGCCTCCACTAGCCAGTTATATGCCCCCAGAAGCCAGTTATATGGCCCCTGTAGCCAGTGATATGCCCCGCTGTAGCCAGTAAATTTTTGCCCTCTGTAGCCACTTTAAATGCCCCTCTTGGGCCATGATATGCCTCCCTGTAGCCAGTGATATGCCCCTCTGTAGCAACATAATATGCCCCTCTGTAGCCAGTGATATGTCCCCTGTAGCCAGTGATATGCTCCTCTGTAGCCAGTGATATGCCCCTCTGTAGCCAGTTATATGCCACCCTGTAGCCAGTGATATGCCCCTCTATAGCCAGTTATATACCACCCTGTAGCCAGTGATATGCCCCCTGTAGCCAGTGATTTGCACCCTTACCCACATATGCCCCCTGTAGCCAGTATTATGCCCCTCTGTAGCCAGTGATATGCCCCCCTGTAGCCAGTGATATGCCCCCTAAGCCACATATGCCCCCTGTAGGCAGTGATATTCCCCCCTGTAGCCAGTGATATGAACCCTGTAGCCAGTGATATGCCCCTCTGTAGCCAGTGATATGCCCCCTGTAGCCAGTTATATGATCCTCCCTTATATGTTAACGCTACAGGGGGGCAATTGGATGAGCTAGGGGTTTTATTTTTTAGTAAGGGGGCATATCACGGGCTACGGGGGGCCCCTGGTAAGGGAGGGCATATGCCTTTGTGCTTAAGGGGGGCAAAAATCCCTCTACAGGGGGTTTTATCCCCCTTAGGGGGATATCCCTCTGTCTATAAGGCCCCCTTTCCCATATATGCCCCCCTGTGCCAGTGTATGCCCCTTAGCCATATCCCTCTTAGGGGCCAGTTGATATGCCCCTTGTAGCCAGTGATATGCCCCCCTGTAGCCAGTGTTTATGCCCCTCTGTAGCCATGTGTCATATATCCCCCCCTTACTTTAATAAAAATAAAATAAAAAAAACCTACTCACCTCAGCACGGTCCGTGCATCCTATTCCTGTAGCTTGTGAACAGTATAAGCAGAGTGATGTCATCACACTGCTTACGACGTCTCGCGGGGCCAGAGACCTCCTTGGCCGGCAGAGCTGCCGGCTTAGAGGATCTCAGAGTCGCAGGGGGTGATGAAAGCGGTGCGTCACGCCCCCTGCGACGCTGAAGTGTATGTGCAGCGGCCATACAGTCAGAGATCGGTGGGCGGGGCCCAGACCTAAGAGTGCTCCAGGCCCACGGCAGCGGCCTGGAGCCGCCGAGACTCGGGGCATAGGCAGATTTATTCGTGCTCCTGCCAGGGCCCCCTTTAGTTTGTAGGTAGCCAGGGCCCTCTTTAGTTTTTAGGTAGCCAGGGCCCCCTTTAGTTTGTAGGTGGCCAGGGCCCCCTTTAGTTTGTAGGTGGCCAGGGCCCCCTTTAGTTTGTAGGTGGCAAGGGCCCCCTTTATGTTTTGGTAGCCAGGGCCCCCTTTATGTTTAGGTAGAGTCAGGGCCCCTTTTATGTTTAGGTAGAGTCAGGGCCCCCTTTATGTTTAGGTAGTCAGGGCCCCTTTATGTTTAGGTAGAGTCAGGGCCCCCTTTAGTAGGTAAATCAGGGCCCTCATTTTAGGTAGTCAGGCCCCAGGGGGCTCCCTTTTTGGGTCAAGGTTTTGGTCAGGGCCCCCTTTAGGGTCAGGTAGTCAGGACCCCCAATAGAGTTAGGTTGCCAGGGCCCCATTTAGAGTTAGGTCACCAGGGCCGCCTTTAGTTAGGTAGTCAGGGCCCGCTTTAGAGTTAGGTAGCCAGGGCCCGCTTTAGAGTTAGGTAGCCAGGGCCCGCTTTAGAGTCAGGTAGTCAGGGCCCCCATTAGGGTCAAGTAGCCAGTGCCCCCTTTTGAGTTAGGTAGCCAGGGCCCCCTTTAGAGTTAGGTAGCCAGGGCCCCCTTTAGAGTTAGGTAGCCAGAGCCCCCTTTAGAGTTAGCTAGTCAGGGTCCGCTTCCTTATATATAAAAAAAACCAAAACAACCACTTATCTCGCTCCTGCTCCTGGCCGCTCCGAGCTCCCCGCCGGCTTCTACAGGCGCCCTGCATGGGCAGCGCAGTGATGTGATGTCACAGCGCACCTACGTCAGCAGTAGGGGCCGGCGCCTGGCAGGGTTAAGGCCTAACGCCTTACACCTGCCAGGGCGATCAGCGGAGCGCAGCGCTAGTGATGCTGTGCTCCGCTGACACTGAGCAGCCCCGGGAGTGGAGGACATTACACCCCGACTCCCGGGCCCGGTCTCTGAGCGCTTGGGACACAGACCCCGGGCATGCAGAGACCGGATGCGGCGGCCGGGCCCCGGGGAGCGGCGGCACTACCTCCGGGGCCCACAGGAGCTCGGGGCCCACACTGTGAGCCAGCCCGAGCCTGGTTCGGCGGTTGTGCCCCTGGGCGTCATAAGGAATGCTTGCAGCGGGCCCCCTTATTCCACCGTGCCCCGTACAGGAGTACCGGCTGTACCCCCTGTACGGCGGCCCTGCTGGCTGTGGTAGATTTTTTTTAACCACACATAAATTACATCCCACCAGTGTTATATACATGTACTAATCTGATTAATCTAGTATTATGGGTGTATGTACAAAGGCAATGTTGTAAATCCAAAAATATGTATGACACCTTTGTCCGGTCACACCCGGCGACTACCAGTAATATTAAAAAAAATAATAATAATAATGTGAAACTACATAAAAATAACAAATCCCGAAAAAAAGACAAAAATATTAGGAGAATAACTGAGCGAAAAAAGTGTTAGTGCAGTCAACCCGCTTGTAATAAAGAAAATTAAAATGTGTAATCAGGAAGTGGGGCAAGCAACCCGGTCAGAAACTGGTCAGTGGTGATGTGAACTGTCGCAGCCGGGTAGTGTGACATGTTACTGAGGGGGGAAAGGAGAAATATTTTCTGCTTGCCCTGAGTGTAACTTAGCCTAGAAACAGCCCTGCAAAGAGGGTACATATTTTTATGGGCACCATAATATATCTATGTACAGAACAGATGTGAATACAGTCATATGAATAGGTTTATGTGCATGAGGTCTGCATCTAACTATTTTAAAGATCTAGCAAGAAATTACATTGAGTAGAATGTATCCTGCCAAGCACTGTAATTAATCAGGTGTTTTCATTGATTTTTTTTCCTTTTCAATATTCTAAGCATAGAGAATATTCTGTTGGACTGCTGAGCAGAATAGCAGACTGCTCCAATATCTAATTATGTAACCTCAGTTCAGGTCACTCCATTTGTCAGTGTACGCGTCCTGCATTTATGGTGCATCTCTTTGATACCTGCTCTTGTTTTGCTTTTGAAAGATGTTGTGCTTTAATCTTATTAGCTTTTTGTTCTCTCTCTCTCTCTGTTTTTTCTTGATCTGTATAGTTGTGGCTCTATTTGCCCTCAGCTAACTCTGGCTTTAAGTTTTTGCTGTGGCAACTACTAGCGCATCTCAAAAAATTAGAATATTGTTGAAAATTAAAGGAGTTCTCCAGGACTATCTTTGTATTTGTTATTGGTCTCACACATGTATTATATCAAACCTTGTAATTCATGTTATAATGAGTCTATACAATGTATGGGTTTCTCTATTTGACTTACATTATTAATATCAATTATCTTTCAGTGATATTCTAATTTTTTGCGATGCACCATGTATATGAATAATTTAATAACAAAAAAATATGCAGATAAGAAGTTCTCATTTATCTCACTTAAAGGAGTTGTCTCACCATACTGTTTCACAGAGCCACAGCCAGCTGCAGACTCACACTAACTGATTAGGCTGTGATTGGCATATCAGCTCTGCTATAACAAATGATAAGAATCAGCAGGGAATGACTCATCAGCAGGTCAGTAACCAAGAGAAACTTGTGCACACTAGCAGTAGATAAAATCTTCTTTATCTCCTGAACAAAGCAAAGTAAAAACAGCAATGTATTTGGTAATAGTCTTCCTTTACCTTTCACTACGTTTTAACCCCTTCGCGCCATGTGTTCATAATAATATAGCTCTAATTTTTTTCATCCTCATCTTCCAAGAGCCATCACTTTTTTTATTTTTCCACCTGCATATGAGGGCTTTTATTTTGTGGGACAAGATGTACTTTCTAATGGTTCCATATACTATACCATAGAATAAACAGTGGAAGCAAAAAACAATTCTGAGGCGAAATGTAAAAAAAAACATACTTGCGCTATGTTTTGTTTTTACAACATTCATTCTTTGGTATATGATGTATCCGTATTCTGCAGGTTGATATGATTCCGGCAATACAAAACATGTAGGGTTTTCATTATATTATAATACCATAAAAAAAAATCCAAACATTTTCTATTTGCGACACAGCACCATTTTCTGCAACCAATTACTTTTTGTATTTCTGCGTTTGGGATAAATGACCTTTACAGACGTGACAATACCAATTATGTGTAACTTTTTTATTTATTATCTTTAAATTTGTTAAATGGCAAAAGGGGGTGACTTTAACTGTATATATATATATATATATATATATATATATATATATTTATTTATATATATATATAAATATATATATATATATATATATATATATATATATATATATATATATATATATATATATATATATATATATAATAATATATATGTGAGTGCCGTACACCCCCCCCCCAAAAAAAAAAAAACAGTCACAGAATTTTCATCCCGCAGCACATAAAATGGAATAAAAAGTGATCAATAACTCATATAAACACCAAAGTGGTACCAGTGAAAATGTCAATTCATCCCACAGAAAAAAAACCCTTAACCAACTCTGTATACAGGAAAACAAAAATGTTATGGCTATCAGAAGATAGCGATTCATAAATATTGTTTTACGCCATAAAAACACTATATAAAATTGGGTATCTCCGTAATCGTATTGACCCACAGAGTAAAACTAACCTGTCACGTATACTGCACGGTGAGTGCTGTTAAAAATTAAAATAAAAACACAACTAGGATTGCAGTATTTTCTTTAACCTGCTTCCAAAAAAACAGATTTAAAAGCAATCACAAAGCCTCGTCCCCCCCAAAAAATGATACCATTAAAAATGTCAACCCATCCCACAAAGAACAAGCCCCTAAACAGCTCCGTACACAAAAAAAAATGTATGCCTCTCAGACTATGCAAAAACATCTTCTTTTTGAATAAAAGTGTTTTTATTGTGTAAAAGCAGTAAAACATAAAAAAAGACAAATTGGGTATCACTGTAATCGTATCGACCTGCTAAGTAAATCTAGGATGTCATTTATACCACACAGTGACCGCTGTAAAAAACAAAAATACTACCAGGATTGCTGTATTTTGTTCCAGACACCTCACAAAAACCTTGATAAAAAACGATCAAAACGTCATATGCACCCCATATGGTAATAATAAAAACGTCAACTCATCTGGCAAAACACAAACCCTTAATCAGTTCAGTATACAGAAAAATAAAAAAAGTTATGGCTGTCAGACTATGACAAAATAAAAACACAATTTTTTATAAACGCATTTCTATTGTGTAAAAGTAACAAGACAATAAAAGCTATATAAAATTTATATCATTGTAGTTGTACTGAACCACATAGTAAAGTTATCCTGTCATTTATCCCGTACGGTGAACACTGTAAAAATGAAGCCCAAAAAACAATGGTGGAACTGTATTTCCTCCTCCCCATTTTCATGGCCCAATGCTAAAAAAAAACTGTGTAACACCCATGCGCCCAAAAATAACAATACTAGATGAGCTCCATGAGGGATGTTGAATCCAAAATGGTGTGACTTCTGGAAGATATCATCTGTTCTGGCAATTTGGGGGCTTTGTAAATGAGACATGGCACCCACCAAAATCTTCCAGAAGCCAAATAACGCTCCTTTCCTTGTATGCCCTGCCATGCGCCCAAACAGCAGTTTACCCACACATTGCCGAACTTAAAAAAAATTGCATAAGAAATGTTGGGGTGCCTTTTTTCCCCAGGATTCCTTGTAAAAAAATAAAAATTTTCTGCTAAAATTGCAGATTGTTGTAATTGTCATTAAAAAAAATTTGTAAAAAACCTGTGTGGTCGATATACTCACTACACCCCTGGATACATTTCTTTAGAGGTGTAGTTTCAAATATGGGGTCTTTCTGGGGATGTTTATTAAATTTTAACACCTTAACTTGCCCGCAAACCTGAAATGGTGCTAAATAAAACCGTAATGAAAATGAGACCCCCAAAGTCCAGTAGGTGTTCCTCCTATTCTGAGGCTTGTGGTTGACCCAAATAGTGCACTAGGGCTACATATGGGATATCGCTGAAAATGTCAGAATCTGGGGAATCAATGTTGAGTTGCATTTCCCTGGTCACATCTTCTGTGTTCCAGTGAATAATGGATAAATATTGAAAATCTGAAAAAAAAAAACAGCATTTTGAAATTTCAACTCAACTTTGCTTTAATTTCTGTGAAACACCTAATGGTGATTTGAATACTTTAAAGGGTGTAGTTTCTTAAATGGACCTTTCACAATAGATAGGTGGCACCGGTATACATTCCTCAAAGTCCATTCAACATATTCAATGCAATGTCCATCTGATTCAAACAGATAGGTTGTGCTCAGTGGCAAAAGCAGCAAATAAAAATCCCAGAATTATAAAGTATTCACGGCACTCACCCTTTTTCTTCTTTGCATCTTTTTATGGGCATGGTAGTCGGCACAAACAAACAAGCGTGGCCACGCTTGTTTGTTTGTGCCAACTCCTGTGCCCATTTTAACAAATAAAAAGATTCACAGAAGAAAAAGGGTGAGTGCCGTGAATACTTTATAATTCTGGGTTTCTTAAATGGGTTTCTTAAATTGAGTCATTCATGGGGGTATCTAACATACAGGCCCCTCAAAGCCATGTCAGAAATGGACTGTTCCCTAAAAAAAAAATCTTAGTTGCAAAATGTCGTGAAAAATTACTACTAAACTTCTAAGCCCCCTAATGTCGTAAAAAAAAATTAAAATACATTTAAAAAATGATGCCAACCTACAGTAGACATATGGTAGATGCTAGTTATTAACTATTTCGTGTGGAATGCAAATAGAGAAAACAACCAGCTCACCAGAACACCTGCGCCGTGCACGGACTCGCCGGCAAAGCGAGTAGTCCAGAAATAGAGATGAATGTCCAGCTCGGCTTAAGATGCAGTAAAATCCACGTTTATTGAAGTGAAGTAAAACACAAGACATCCAGGACAAATTCTTACGCGTTTCAGGCCTTTGACATGGCGGCTGGACATTCATCTCTATTTCGTGTGGAATAACTATTTGTCTTACATTGACATTTTTTAACTTCCAAATTTTCACGATATTTTGATATTTTTCACAAATAAACAAAGATTGTATAAACCAAAATTTCACACTAAGTTAAAGCACCATGTGTCATGAGAAAACAATCTGTAAATCACATGGATAGTTAAAAGTATGGAAAAGTTATTGTCACATAAAGTGACATGTCAGATTTCAAAAATGGTCAGCGAGGTCAAACTGTCTGTGGCGGTAAAGGGTTAATAAGTCTGGTAAGACCTGGAACTGGGAACAGCCTCTCACTCGCCATGTGAGAGGTTCACTGCTAACTTCCTGGATGAATTGACCGGGTGCCAGATCTGAACAGGAATGTCCGGGAGGGAGGTATGAGTTTTATCTTCTATTCTTTATCATGCACCAATGGACTAACAAGCATTCTTAACTTTCAGAACACCCTTTTAACTATAACATAAAAAAATCTAATTCTACCCTTACATCCGTTTAGGTTTTAAAAGACATGACACATTGTGAATGTGCCACCAAGCACTTGACACTCATGGGTGCTGCATGCACTTTTACACTAACTTGTAATATTTAGTAAAAAATGTTTACATGTCTAAAGTTTGATCTAAGCATGGCCTTAGATGCACAATGTCTGAAAGTAAAGTAATATGTATTCCTAAATTTTGGGGGCCCTCAGAAACGGTTCCAGGGGATTTCTTAAAAAAAAGGTCCCAAACTAGCATTTTACCATGGGGGCTGTAGGAAAACTGTGGGGCAAAACTTAGCGGGTGAGCCTGCTTTAGTGTCCACATAATTTTAAAAGAGGGCATATCCCCTCCAGGGAAACCAATAAGTAACAAGATTTAAAAATACAAACACTTTCTCAAATGTTTTTATTAGGGAAAAATCAAAGCTTTTTCATCTGTAATTCAGTTTTTAAAAAAGCGTGGGGCCCTTTTAAAACAGAATGAAGTGGGGCCCCGTCGGACTGACAGCTTGAGGATCACTATGTTGACAGCTGTTTGAAAGTAACTGCTTCTGAACTGAAAGAGTCCACTGTGTAGGGCGAAGCCTGTAAGTCTACATCATGTTTAGACCAGCAACCGTGTAATATAGATATCTGTGTTCTATGGAAGAGGAAGCTGAAGCAACAGGTAAACCCTGTCACACCATGTCCTCAGTGTGCTGTGCCTTCTGTACTGAATGTAGGGAAAGACTCAGAGTGCCATCTACAAGTAGTTATGTCCTCAGCTCCCCCTGCATAGTTGGTGTCTCCCACAGAAGAAATCCTGCTGGATTGAAACTAAAATCTGTGTCCATGTAATAATAAGGTAAACCTTTTGAATTGCCAGTGACATATATTTGAGAAAAGTCTTGTAATTTCATCTACTTTAAATTTTTGCATGTTTATGTGGAGGTGATAGGTACTCTTTAGATGACTTTCTTGAAAAATATAGTATCACAGGTTATGGGGACTAGATTTTGAAGATAGGATTTGATCCAGGTATTATTCTCATTGCCATATTTGGAGTCGGAAAGGATTGGCATCCATCTCATAGCGAACAACACAGTAGGGTTGTAGGTTGGACTCTATGGACCTGCGTCTTTTTCCCACCTTATTATACATTAGGATACGTTTATCAATATATCCTGATGGATACCTGCGGCAAGGGCCCTAAATATGTTGTTAATGGAGGCTAAAATGTGTGCTGTTCATGCATGTTATTAATACCATACACTACTCTATAATGCACATATCTTCAAAAAGTCATCAAAAGGAAAGAGACCTAATATTTCTGCAATCTAGATACCAGCAAACATCTGAGTCACAGAGTAAATAAGTGCCCTTATTAGGCACAGGAGGTGATGAGAAGTGGTCGTCCTCTGACTGTAAGTTATTTTTTATAATAAAAGAGTCAGAGAGCAAATCTCCTCTTATTTGTACTAGGTTGATAACTAGAGATGGGCGAATTTCTCAAAAATTCGATTCGGTCACTTCGCCGAATTTTCCGCCAAAAATAATTCGGGGGGTTACCGAATTACTTTCGGCACGAAATCGCGTTAAAAAGCAGCTATTTCCAGGCTGCACAGAGACCTGCAGGGTGACTGTAGAACGTTGTGCCATGCATAAATATGCAGAGGGAGCTTTCATTTGGTCTTATACAATGTTGTGTTTTTAGTATGGACGCAGATGAATGCCGTCCCGCTCTTAGAATAGCTTCACTATTAAAAATTCCCTGGGCACTTAAAAGGGCAAAAAATGACCAAAAAACTCAAGCTCGGGTATGTAGCATGATAAAGTCATGCCAGCGAAAGCTGAAAAAAAAAAAAGAAGCTGGAAGCTTCTGGTTCGGCAGCATTAGTTGACAGAAGTGTGGAGGGTGGGTGACGGCGGCAAGCCACAGCAGCTATGAGGTCAGGGCAGTGGCACCAAATGACATTTGGAGGTGGCATCAAACACGAGGAAGCCACGTGTGGCTCTATGACTGACGAGCGGAAGGTCACGGCGGCAAGAGTATGAGGTCAGGCAGTGGCCTCATTATGGACATTTCTGGAGGCGGCAAAACAGTATCTAGGCCTCTGAGTGGCCACAATTCACACACAGTGTGTGGAGGTCCGGCGGCAGCAGTATGAGATCATGGCAGTGGCACAATGACATTCTGGATGGTGGCAAACAGTATTAGGCCACAGTGTGGCACAATCAACACAGTGTGGAGGTCTCGACAAGCAGCAGCATGAGATCAGGCGAGTGGCACTATGACATTCTGGAGCGGCCAAAACTGTATTAAGGCCACAGAGTGGGCACAATCACACAGTGTGGAGGTCACGCGGCGGCGCAAGTTCGCGGATTTCTGGCAGTGGGCAAACAATGTCTTTCTGGAAGGCGGCAAACAAAAACAGTATTAGGCTACAGTGTGGCACAATCACACAGAGTGGAGTCAACGGCGGCTGCAGTATGAGATCAGCAGTGGGCAACAATGACATTCTGGAGGGCGGCAAAACAGGTATTCAGGCCACAGAGTGGCACAATTGATACAGTGTGGAGGTCACAACAGCAGCAGCATGAGATCAGGCAGTGGCACAATGACAGTCTCGGAGGCGGCAAAACAGTATTAGGCCACAGAGTGGCAACAATCAAACCAGTGTGGAGGTCAACGGCGGCAGCAGTATGAGATATCAGGCAGTGGCACAATGGACATTCTGGAGGTGGCCAAAACAGTATTAGGCCACAGAGTGGCACAATCACACAGTGTGGAGGTACGACGCTGCTGCATGAGTTCAGGCAGTGGCACAATGACAATCTGGAGGCGGCAAAACAGTATTAGGCACCTTCCCAAGAGTGGCACCATACAACAGTTGGAGGTAACGGCGGCCTGCTGTGAGTGATCTAGACAGTGGGCACATGGACATTCTGGAGGCGGCAAAACTGTTTAGGCCAAAGAGAGTGGCCTCAATCACACAGTGTGGAAGGTTCACGGCGGCAGCAGTATGAGATCAGGCAGTGGCACAATGACATTCTGGAGTGGCAGGCCAAGACGTATTTAGGCACAGAGTGGCACAATGATAACAGTGTGGAGGGTCACGGCTGGCAGCAGTGTGAGATCAGACAGTGGCAAAAATGACATTCTGAGGCGGCAAAACAGTATTAGGACACAGAGTGGCACAATCAACACAGTGTGGAGTCTCGGCCGGGCAGCCAGTATGAGTCAGGCAGTGGCACAATGACATTCTGGAGGCGGCAAAACTGTATTAGGCCACAGAGTGGGCACCGATCACACAGTGTGGAGGTCACGGCAGCGGAGCAGTATGAGATCAGGCAGTGGCACATGACATTTCTGGAGGCGGCACAAAACAGTATTAGGCCCAGAGTGGGCACAATAACACAGGTGGAGGTCACGACAGCAAGCAGACATTGAGATCAGGCAGTGGCACAATGACATTCTGGTGGGTGGCAAAACAGTATTAGGCCGATCAGTAAGTGGCACAATCAACAGTGTGGAGGTCACGACAGCTGCAGCATGAGATCAGGCAGTGGCACAATGGACATTCTGGAGGTGCAAAACAGGAGAAAGAAAGGCCTCAGAGTGGCACAATGACTGAGTCCGGAGTGCACGGCGGCAGCTGCATGAGGTCAGGCAGTGGCACAAATGACCACAGTGTGGAGGGCACGGCAGAGGTCACAGCCGCAGCATGAGGTCGAGAGTGGCACAATGACATTCTGGAGGTGGCATAACAGGAGGAAGCCACCAGAGTGGCACAATGGACTGAGAGCGGAAGTCACGGCGGGCTACAGCATGTGTTCAGGCAGTGGCACAAATGGACACAGTGTGGAGGTCACGGCGCAGCCACAGCAGCAGCATGGGGTAAAACAGGGGGAAATGACTCTGGAAGAGGCAAAAGGGAAACAGATAAATACTGGGTTGGGGCCAAGATGGGGCGGTAAATCCCAAATGGTTGTAGGCAACAGGGGCAGCAGCATGAGGTCAAGAGTGCAAAAGGGCGAGTTTGAGGGGGTGGCAATCCCAGTCCCGGGTAAAGATGGTGGTAGGCAGATGGAGAAAAACTGTCAGCAGTTTTGTGGCTCAGGGGGTGGGGGCATCAGAATAGTGGTGAGGCGGTAGTTTTGAACCCGCTGACCCCTAAGGATTGGTTTGGGGAAAAAAACCCTGGCCGACCCACCCTTTTTTTCATTTTGACAAAGGTCATCTTCCCATTTCCCGTGGAAAGGGGGTTCTCCGGGGGGAAAGATCCCCCCGCCGCATGAACACCCGTCGTTGCCCCTAGGGCCGGGGGCCGGGGACAGCTTCCCCATGCAAACTCGGCAAGTTGCGGCCAACCATCCAGTTTGGCTGCCAAGTAGGGTCCAAAGGGGCGGTTCCAAGTAGGCCAAAACCTGTTGGTTGGGGGAGCCCCGGGTCCTGCTGTGCGGGGGCGCTGCCCCCCCTATAGGCGGGTGAAGGAAGCTGTTCGTGATCCGATTGGGGTTACTACGATGGAATGGTACTGCCCCCTACCCCCCCCCCCTTCCCAGCGCCGCGGCATTTGTAGTGAGGCTGGGGAAACCCCCCGGGTCGGACTGTCAGGGAGGGACATGCCGCACTTAGGCAGCGCCAATGTTACGGAGGATTTCCCCTATATATTTGAGTTGTCTTCCCTTAAATAGGGGGAAAAAGGCCCCCATTTTGGAGGTAGCGAGGGCCCAATGGGGGTGGAGAGCCAGAATCATCCTCTGCCGGATGTGATATTCGGCTGTCACTAGCCAGGCAAATACGCTTGCTGACGGGCCATCTGCACAAGTGAATCCGAGGGGGCTCCTGCCTCCATTTAAACTGTATACTGCCACGGTGCTTGGGGGTCATCTGCCTCGTATTCCTCATCTCCATCACCTCTCCAGCTGTCCCTGCTCCTCCTCTCTTGTCACCTGGGTAGAAAAATCCACTCATTTCACCAGACAATGCTTCTGCTCCAATGTCCTCCTCCTCTCCTCCATTTCAGTCCCCACAGGACTCATGTGGCCACGAGATCGTAGGTCGCCAGTCTCCTGTCCCGTGCACAAGACAGATTTTCAGATCTGTTCCAGAAAATGAAGCAGTGGATGATGTTTTCATCCCGTAGTCCTGGCGACTGACAAATAACGTTGCCTCCTCGAATTGGCCCTCAACAAACGGCATGGTCACGCTATGAGCTGCCACTGGCTGAAACATTTCCAAAGTTACCACAGGGGAGTACTTCTGTCTGCCTGGATCATCAAAAAATCGTTAATGACTTTTCTGTTTTCATGCTGTCGTCCAACTGTGCAGGCTGTAATTCCAGCGGGTATAAACATCGCATATAGAGTGTGTTGGGGAGGCCGTTCTGCCGCTGCACTCGAGGAGGGTGTTCTGGCTTTGTTCGGAATGGGAAAGTGCATGCACTCAGTTTCCTGGCCATTTTAGAATGTTCTGAGATCGGGTGTAGACTTCAGGAACCATTTCACCTCCAGCTTGAACACGTGGCCATGGCAGGGCACATGGTACATCCCTCCTCGGTGCAGCATGGACACCATGTTCTCCCATGTCCGTCACATGGTTCCGATTTGAAGTTGGCGCGGAGAAAGCAACACATCGATTTCTCTGCTGCAGACGCGGAAGCAGTTCCTCCTGTGTGACTTCGTTGCCGAGGCAGCCAGGTGTATGAACGCGTGACACCGCTGTGCCCTACACATGTGGTTATGATGTAGCAGTCCTTGTGGAGGCTGAGATGGGTGGTGGTTGGTGGAGGAGGAGGAAGCGGGTCATGACGCAGGCTGCAGCTGTTTGACAAACGTGGAGGAGAAAGCGGCGTCTCCTGTCCAAGGTTGTGGTGTGCTGGGTGGAAGCACATTCACCACAGTGGGCCGTAAAGGACATGTACTGGCCCTGACGTAGTTACAGCTACAGGACGTCCGCTCTGCCGTGCAACTTGGAACAAAAACCGATAAGCTCAAGGGACTGAAACCACTTCTGTTTACATATTTATGAAGTGCTGGTTACTGCCTTTTTGGAAAAGAATTACGGGCTTGGAACTCTCATCTCGGTGGACAAGCATTAGTTCTTTTGCTGAAGGTGCAGAGTCCCACCATTTGGAAGGGAGGGGACTGAGAATACCAAAACTTGGACAGGAAGCACGGTCAGCTGCTGCACCTCTAGGATGGATTGGACGGCATTCTGTTGTCTCTTTGCAATCGCCAGCGAACGAACAGCTGGGCCATGAGTAGCGAGGACAGGAGCATCTGGACCGGGAGATGATTGTCACAGAGAAACAGGCTCCTTCTGCAGAGGTGGTGGAGCACTGTTCCTCCCCCTTTTTCCCTTTCCCCTATATTATTGTTTTTTTTTTTTTTTTATATTTTTTTTTTTTTTTTTATTCACTGTGCTGCAATGGCATGCATGCCATGGGCGCTGCTGCTGCTGCATGTTGCTGCGGCGGCAGGATGGACCCACAATCCTGAGTCACGTTTCTCACAGGCAACGGATGGTGACGCTGCATGTGTTGACGCAGGGCCGTGGTTGCCAACGTTAGCTCCCTGGCCACGCTTTACTTTTCTGCCCACAGATTCTACTTATACCCATATTCGGCTCCTCTGGTGTCTTAGCAAAGAATGCACACCGCCGAGTATGGATTTTTACCGCAATACCCCGCATGAGTTGATGATGCCGCCGCTGCCTCGCTGAGCCCCTGTGTGCAACTTTCTGGGACCCTGCGAAGCGGGTTTTTTACCCGTGGCCGCTAGGCTCCGACACTTCACATGCATGCTATCCGCTGACTCACAGCACACGACCATTGCTGGCTGCGCTGCTGACTGACGCGCAAGCTGACGCCCTCTTCTCGTGACGATGATGAGCCATTGCCTCACCCGGCTCCTAAGTGCGGTCGGATACATTCATCATCTATTTGTGTTTCGTCACTGCTGTCTCTCATCAGCGGTCTTTGCTATGCCGAGGCTGTCCTCTCACACTATGACCTCCCTGCATCTCCACATCTATACTTTGCCGCATACTGCAAGAAAGCAGCGATATTGGCCAATTCTCTTCGCTGACAAGTAATGCTGACTGCCCTACTCAATTGTTCATCCTCGCTATATGTGGACTGTGCCCAGACACACATAGTAGGATCTCTGGCTGAGGGAACCAGATGGGAACAGAGGCAGGCTGGAGGACAGGTGAGGGCGCTGACCCGCTCCCGGGCCATGACCAAACTAATGGTTGTGTATGCGGTTCCACCGACTCTGGCTGGGTTGTCAGAGGTCATGTGGGGAGGAAGAGGCGATGACCTGTAACAATCAAGAACCCTTGGGTTGCTGGAAAATCACACGGACCGCTAGCATGACAGCGGGCAGTTTGGTGGCCTCACCGAGTGGAAACATGCTGCGACGTCCCCTTGCTGTGCTGCGACCTGGGGCGGTTCCAGGAATGTTTTGTGCCACTGCCACTCGCGGGCAGAGCTGCACACCTCTCTGTCTGACATTCTGTTTGTTCTAATATGTACAGACACTGTTGGATTGATGATATCTGTATAATGATATACACCCTTGTTTTTGACTCCAAATGACAACACAGTTAACAGCTTGGGTAACTTGGACTATAATTTGCGCTACACAAGATGCCAGGAAAAGTTTAGTTGTATGTGTCGTTTAAAAAACACTGTGTGTTTTACTAAAATGTAAAAGACACAATACAGGCTTAAATTATACTCTCGGCATGAATTAGGCTACAGAAAAATGTTTATATTTTGGCTGTTGACAAAAGGACGGGTTTTTTTTTGTCAACACACCAGCAAAACAACGCTTATTAACCCTGGATGTAAATTGCGCCAAAGAATTGAGCCGCACAAACTTTGTTGCTTGTAGCGTGTTACAATTAAGTGTTTTCTACGCACACAACAAGAGATACTGTTGTAATAACCTTTGCTTGTGGAATTAGGCGTCACAGTAAAAATTTTGATATTTTGGCGTGAAAAAGACGGTTTTATTTTTGTCAGCACACCAGCAAAACAACGTTATTTAACCTTGGATGTGTATATTGCGCCAAAGAATTTAGCAGCATAACTGTAGCTTTGTAGCGTGTTACAATTGCGTGTTTTTTTCTACGCCAACAACAAGAGTATACAGTTGTAATTAAACTTGCTTGTGAATTTAGGCTACCATGAAAAATTTTATATATTTTGGCGTTGAAAAGACGGTTAATTTTTGTCAAGAGACCAGCAAAACAACCGCTTTATTAACCCGGGGGGGATGTAAATTGCGCAAAGATTTGACGCCGCACAAACTAGTAGCTTTGTATCGTGTTACAAATTGCGTGTTTTCTACGCCACACAACATGAGATACAGTTGTAATTAACCTTTGCTTGTGATTAGGTACAGGAAAAATTTTATATATTTTGGCGTTGAAAAGACGGTTTATTTTTTGTCAGCACTCAGCAAAAACAATGCCTTAATTAACCCCTGGATGTAAATTTGCGCAAGAATTGAGCCACATAAACTAGTTAGCTTGTAGCGTGTTACAATTGCGTGTTTTCTATGCACACAACAAGAAGATACAGTTGTAATTAACTTGCTTGTGAATTAGGCTACAGGCAAAATTTATATATTTTGGGTTGAAAAAGGACGGTTTATTTTCTTTCAGCACACCAGCAAAACAAGCTTAAATTAACCCCTGGATGTAATTGCGCCAAAGAATTGAGCTGCACAACTTTGTATTTTTGTAGCGAGTTACAATTGCGTGTTTTCTACGCCCACCCCACTTCTCCCCCCCCACACCCCCCCCCCCCACACCCCCCCACCACCCCCCACACCCCCCCCAACACACCCCCCCCCCCCCCACACCACACCCACCCACTCCCAAAAAAACACACCACCCCCACACCCCCCCCCCCCCCCAAAAACAAACACACCCCCCCCCCCCCCCCCCCCCCCCCCCCCCCCCCCCCCCCCCCCAAACACAAAAAAAAAAAAAAACAAAAAAATACAGTTGTAATTAACATATGCTTGTGAATTAGGCTACAGGAAAAAATTTATATTATTTTGCGTGAAAAAGACGGTTTATTTTTGTCAGCACACCAGCAAAACAACGCTAATAACCCCCTCGGATGTCAAATTGCGCCAAACGAATTGAGCCGCAAAACTAGTAGCTTTGTTTATAAGGTGTTTCAATGTGCGTGTTTTTCTTACGCCACACAACAAGAGATACAGTTGAATTAACTTGCTTGTGTATTAGGCTACAGGAAAACATTTATATTAATTTTGGCGTGAAAAAGACGGTTTTCTTGTGGTCAGCACACCAGCAAAACAAGTCTTAAATTAACCTGGATGTATATTGGGCAATAGGAATTGTGAGCCAAAATGAAGTGGTATTTGCATTGTAAAAAACGTGTTCTTTAATTGACAATACAAAGGAACTGGCTTATATCCCACTTGGATTATTGAATGTATATGCTGCTGCAGTGGACGCCACACTGGATTTAAGATCCAATACCCCAAAAATTAGAAATAGACATGAAGAGAACAGTCTCTGAAAACAAGCTGAGACACCCCACAGAAATCGCTATATAAAAAATCAATTCTTACAGTTAGAGCTATCAGCCGCGGCAGCACCTTCCTGATGAGCACTGTGAGAGAGTGTGAGATCCCGGCGTCGCGCCCGGACTTATAAGTGCGGTGACGTCACAGAATTCCCGCGGTCCCTGATTGGCTTAACCTCTGAACCACATAGTCTTGCTGGCACTATTTGCCCTTCTTCCTCCCTGAGTGCTTTGCCCCATGTAACGAATGTGCATCGGTCAGCCATTTTATACAATCAAATCACAATTCGATCAACGATAGGAACCCAAAGTTCGACTGCGTTCGAACCGAAGTTTTCCGGAAATCTTAAACGAATTCACTTTTTAGAATCGATTTCGACATCTCTAGTTCTAACCCTTAAAACTATTATTAGCAAGAGCCATCCACTGCAAACATGTTTTGCAGGGACATGTGATCCACCAACGCCAAGTTCAGTTACCATAATTTTCTATCACTGCATGCTAACAGACGAGGCGCGTTGAAACTTTAGACAAATTTTGAATGCACAAAAAAACACACTTTCTTTACTTCAGGCAATAATTTCACTGAAAAATAGATGATAAAATTAACTTCGCCCGCCTGTTCCAACTTGTCTCCTTTGTTTCCATTTTTTTTATCATCTGCATATCATTAACACGTCTATAAATCCTCTGATTTCCATAGTTCCAAGATCTTTCATTCTTGGAAAGTTGCAATTTCAATGTTAAGGAGTTATTGTGAGCCATAGATTCCTTCAAAAACTCTTTTTTTTTTTTTATGGAAAAAGCCTCTAGAAATAATTAGGGACGAAGCACACACCCAGCTGGTCTCATTTATTGGAGACCTGGTTACTTTACTAATATGTTCCCTCAGAATTGTGTCATAATTGTGCGCCACAAAGTGTGCCACATGTCGCGCACTGCTTTAAACAGATTTACTTACACTGGTAAGAATACTTGTTTGCACCATGCTCACCAACATTTTTATTCTATCTGAAAGTGGGGGTGGCTTTATGGAAAAAGAGGGATGGCATGATGTCATGCTCACCCAAAAAATAAAACCAAAATTAAGGGGTAAAAAGTTGCCACAAGAAGTGAGTCAGTGCTTGTCTATGATTACATTGTTTAATTTTGACAGCAATATAAAAGTGGAGACTTTTTTTTTTACTTCGCCCAATTATTGAGGTTATGGGGTGAAGTGCTTCAAGTTTGTGGATGAAAAAGTGTGGGCTTTTCATTTTACAGTATGAGAATTTCGACTAGATTTTTGGACAGTACCATCAGTTGTTTTATATCATGAAGCACAGCATACGGAACATATTTTTTGCAGATATTTTTTTGTAATGGAATGGCCTCTCTAGAATAAACAGACAATAATTATCCATGTTCTAGATATAAAAAAAGCCTCTGACTAATGACTTGTAAGATTAAATACTTTCAAAAGAAGAAACAATCATCAAATTGTCATTATTTATTCCTCCAAACTAAGGACAGACAGCTGTTTATCTCTGATTAGTATCCTAGTCTACAATGAGCTCAATAAAGCTCGCACACTGACCCTATATTAGTAAATAATTCACTTCACATAAATGTTTTTCTGCCTGGACACACCCAGAGTTAGATGCCAAAAAAATAAAATACACATAAATCATCATACAACTACAGCTGAGAGTTCCCCATAGTCAATGAAGGCCAAAAATAATTGTATCTGTTAAACCATTTATTTTGGGTTAAATTTGTATAATAGATGCAACTTCGGTAACAGGAACTTTTGTCAGATATGAAGTTCTGGCCAAGTACCATGCCAGATGTATATTGACAATGTAATTGTGCTGCTAAAGGAGGGGCCTGAGCTGTTAGAACCCAGAGAGTCCTCCTGCAGCAATCACCGCTATAAAGTTCTATGCTGAGTGCACGTGTGTCCGGAACTCCACCTTAAATGCAATACCATCATGGAAACTGAAACAACAAATTTTCATAAGAGCCCCCAGAGAAATGTATATGCCTCAGAGAAAAACGGTGCCATTCCATGGGACCCACACCTATACTGCGCTAACCTATGCTCTCTATATAATCACGCTCAGACTGTCCCACAAGGGATTGGGGGAAATCCCCGGTGGGACACTGAGCATGGTAGACCTAAAGTTGTTTTTTAACTCCATATACATTCTCAGAAGAGGCATAAAAGCATAGAAGAGAGGTAAAACACAAAAGGCAGAATATAGGAGGCGTAAACAGTCATCTACAGTATCTGTAGGGTGGGCCCCTAAAATAAACTCCACCGGTGAACCCATAAAAAATCAACTGGTGGGCCCCTAGACTCAACTCCACCTGTGGGCCCTAGGCACCCCAGGCTGACACTGTATATCATTTATAATATATATATTGTGGCAGCGTGACCGCAGGTAGTCACATGTTTCTGCCACTACGTGGAGCAAAGCAGGATAACTGCAAGCAACACTATCACCAAGGTAGTCTGGTCTTGGTGGGGTAAGTGCCATTTATGTATGTAATCAGCCACAGTAAGCGGTTGGCAGTCAGGTATAGTAGTGTGGTTGTTTTCAGCCGTTCTCGGGTCGGCTCTTATCGGGAGTATGCAACGTGTTGGGTGGGTGCCTACTCCTTGTGTTCTAGGACAGGTTTTTGGCAGGTCTCCGGAGACCTAGAAAAAGCCTGGTGCTACAGGTGATCAGGTGGTGTGGTCTGCTAGCTGGCAGTGGAGCAGCAGAGCAACTGGAGAGAGGCTCTGGTCCTCAGAGGTTTGGAAGAAGTCCGAACCCAAGAGGAGACTGGGTAAAGTGGGAGAGTGTTTATGGGACTGGATGATAGATCCACACCACCGATAGACAGGGTCTATTATCGTGCTTAGTTAGTGGCTAGAAGGCCGAGGTCTGTATTTTTCTGTGCCTCAATAAAGCTGGTTAAGGCCAGTTTAAAGAGAATCCTGGTGTCAGAAAGTTAGTGTGCCAATCCTGTTTACAAAAGACAGTGATCCTGTGAGCTGAATGACCAGTAGCCGAACCAATATGGCGGCCGAAAGTGAGTGAGGTCCCACAATAAAACCTTTTTTTGACCTAGAGCATGTAAGGTTTTTTTGGAACTACTGGGGCTCCAAAGTCTGAAGTGATTGAATCAAGGTAAATGTTTTTGTAACTGTTTGCTCTACAATGAAACAGCAGAAACTTTTATCCCTTTGTGCCCTTGGTTGTCATGCACTTTTCCAACATGAAAATGATCCAAATCAAACATCTATGGCCACTGTTGCATTTCGGAAAAAGAACAGAGTGAAAGTGATTCAGTGGCCAAGTACATCTCCTGTTCTGAGCCCAATCAAACACCTATGGGGAATTCTGAAGAGACGAGCTGAGCATCACTCTCCATCCAGCATCCAGGCTCCTAAAGAGGTCGTTCTTGAAGAAAGCAAAAAGATAGATGTTGCAGTATATTGCCAAAAAATAATTCCATGTCTAGAAGACTTGTTGTAGTCCTTAGAAATTATGGCGCTCATACAAAAAGCTAGATGTAGTCGTTTTTGATATAGGGTGTATTCATTTTTGCATCAATTGATTTGAGTAAAATTGAAGATCTTATAATCTAAATTATATTAGTAACATTTTGTTTATGTTGTGGGTTAACAAAATATTTTCTGAAACTCAATTTTTGCAATTCTTTATGTGTGTAGTGTTCAGTGAGATATTGATTCAAATCTTACATTTCAAATGGGGTGTACTCATTTATGCTGAGCACTGTACATATGTGTTGTGCTACCATATGTGCCCCAGAGATATACTTTGCCATCTATGTGCCCTCTTCTATGCAAAGTAAATAGTCTGCCATATGTGCCACAGATATACACTCTGCCATGCTATGTGCACCCTTCTATGTATGGCAAACTGTAAAATAATCAGGGGCAAACTTCTATGTCTAGCCTACCTACTGCTCCAGCTACCACAATTGCTAATATGGAAATTCACTATGTGCCCACAAGTGTTGTGTGTCCATTAATGATATTCCCCTCCATATTTTTTACAGACCCGGATAAGGCCATATTTTCCTCTACCACGCAGGTTTTGCACACTTTCTTTAGATAGTACTTTTGTGCCATTTAGATAAAGGCCAGCATTCAGCTTTCAGGTTCAGTTTTTTTATTTTAAAATACTGTAATTGCAAATCATGGCAACATTTGTAAATAACTCATACAACTAACACATATCCTTCATCCCTTTGGGTAGTGAGTATGATTCTGGAGTATGAGAGGCCGTTGGAGTAGTGGGATCTTTTCTTCTCTATGTGTGAAGTTTAAAAACATGGCAGCAGTTATGGTTTGCGAACTGGAGAATGGTAAGACCCCATACTAACCAGAAACAGAGTTGTTACTTATGTACACACCTGAAACCTCATGTGGTTACTTTATTTTGGGATCATTACCCCTGTTCCTATATCATTACTGTTTTAATATTCTTTTACTATGACATCAATGCAGCTTCCTTTTGATTACTTCAGCACAGAGGCTGAAAAGAAAAGGAGAGAGGATACATCCTTGCCTTATGCCCTTTTTGGTCTAGAACCATCCTGTATATTCATACCATTTTTCAATGTGGCTTTTTGATTGCCATAGAGTGACCTGATTGACCTGACCAGGTATGATGGCACTAGCACCTCACTCCTGCCATGCTACCCAAACCTACCATGCCCAACACAGCCAAAAGCCTTGGTATAATCGATGAAGCACAGGTAGAGCTACTTCTGGTATTCTTCATCCTTTTCTATAATTCCTCTCAGGTTTGCAGTGTGACAATGGGTCCTTACAGAAACCAGCTTGTTGATCAGGAAGCTCTTCATCAAGGATGTTGCCCAAGCGCTTCTGGATGATCTTTAGTTGCACTAGTTTGGTGGATGAGAACCATTGTTCAATAGTAGGTACAATCCCTGGCATCACCTTTCTGCATTAGTGGGAATGAAAACTGATCTTAACTAGTCCCTTGGCCAAGTAATTATGAGAAAGCTGGACTTAGATGATTTGTGTGTTGGGGTTAAAATTAGAGAAAGAACCATCAGTAATCTAAGATATGCAGATATTACAATCCTGCCGGTAGAAAGTGAGCAGGACTTGGAGAAGCTCATCCTAAAGATGAATGCAAGAAGATGGGACTTAACCAGAACATCAATAAGACCAGAATCATGACAACCACCAGAAAAGAAGTCCACATTACAACTAACAATAAAGAAATAGAAGTAGTCAACAGCTTCATTGTTCAAGAATCTTTCATTAATCACAGTGGTGGTTCAACAGCAGTGATCACGCATCTAGTAGTACTGGAGTGTGTGTGTGGATCAAATATAAAAGTATAAGGATGCCATAGTCACTAAAAAACAAAGACTAATTGCTGACATTTTGTTCCCACTCATGACATATGGCTGTGAGACATGGACACTCACGAAAGCAGACAGAAGAAGATTTAAGCTGTGATGTTGGAGAAGACATATACGATTCCCATGGACAGCTAGGATTGCCAAAAAAAGAGGTTCTTAAGCCAGAAATGTCCCTGAAGGGCAAGGTCACCAGACAGAAACTTATCTTTTTATCACCTGTTTAACCCCTTAGACGCCGCGACCATCTGTAACCGCCGGGTGTTAGCTGCAGTTAGCCGCTAACACCCGGAGGCCGTGTGGCGGGATCGCGGAGCGATCCCACAGCAAAGCCCCTTAGCGACCCTGGGACATACTCATACGTCCAAGGTCGTTAAGAGGTTAAAGACCACTCTGTCAACCCAAAAAAAGCACCAGACTAGAAGATCCCCTTCGATAATGTTTACTATGCCTTTCCTGTTACACTTCTGTATTGATTATCTTTGTATAACAGAGAGATAAATAAAAGTGAAATAACAAAACATAATAAACATAGGGATGTCACAACAGGATAATAAACATTGTGATTTCACTATACAGGGATAATACACAAAGTAATATTACAATATAGTTTAGACATTCGTGTGTTTCTTATGCCTGCATTGAGTTTGTTTTTGCTGTATTATGATATTAAGGTATGTTCACACAGCGTATTGCGGGGCGTATTTTGGCACGTAACTGTGCTGCTATACGTATGAATTTACGGTAATTAAAAGCTCTCACTGAACGCCGGCTGAAAGAAGTGACATGTCATTTCATCCCAGGGTTTACACGTCGGGGATGATAGAAGTGAATGGGGCTGCCGTGTACTGTACGCACCGCAATACACTGTAAGAACATACCCTTAGTGTCTTTATTTAAGTCTGCAATTGTGCAAGGCTGTAGTTATTAATTCTATACTGTGACAATACTGCTTATTATTTTTTATTTTTTTTTGCTTGTGACATCAATGTTTATTATCGCTATAGTGTAATATTATTATGTTCATTATCTCTAAACTGTGACATTAGTATGTACTGTATTATTTCTATATTGTGATATCACTGTACAAAATTTTTTTTGTTGTGACATCAATGTTTGTTATCACAGTAGTGTAACATTTTTATGTTCATTATTTCTTTGCTGTGCCATCAATATGTAATTTTTCTTATATTGTGACGTCACCGTGTTTATTAACCCTGTACTGTGACATCACTGTATTGATTAACACTGTACTGTGACATCACAGTATTGATTAATCCTGTACTGTGATGTCACAGTGTTTGCAATACTGTACTAATTACCCATGTGTCAGACGTGACTATATGTATAAACCCTGTAGTGTGACTGATCACTGTGATCATTCTCCAAGTTGGAACATCATAATGTGCATTATTCATATTTTGCAACGTAATTGTAAGAATTAATAAGGTGCAGACATGAATGTGTACATTTCCAGGGACATACATATATGAAATACAAAGGTTTCTCTTGCACCTAAGTTTCAGTGCCTAAGGTGACCCCTGGGATTCTTTGCTGAACAAGATGTGATTTTACAATATTTATATGCAGCAGGCAGAAAAGAATGTGGCAGAGCGTTAGTTGTTTGCATAAATCTGAACTAACCTGGCAGTCCAAAGGGCAATAGCAGCCATATTAAACAAGTTGTTCTTACGGTTTAGCAGCCATTAAAGACAGAACATGTAAATACTGCTCATTACCTGGACTTTAACACTTCCAGCAGTCGCCTACGGGTAAAGAGCAGAACTATAAAGCATTTTAGGCATGGAGCTAGAAATATAAAATCCACAATTATACTAAACAGCTTTTTCCCTCTGCAATAAAACTTGACCTACAGCCAATATGAAGCTACAATTATGTATCAGGGTAATGATGACATTTAAAAACTGAAATCTTGGTTTCTAGACAGATGTCCACAGGACTTTTCCCACACCATACTCGGCTACGCCAGTCAGGAACTCCTATATACATGATCCTGACTGAGCCTTTGAATAAGCGCACAATTTAGGGAAACCTGTCAGATGGTTTGTGCTGTCCTATCTGATATGATATGATAGGAACAGAGAAGCTGAGTTATGTGATACTTAGGTTTATTTCATTTGATGCTGAATTTCTGAGTAAAAAGCAGAGGAAATCTGTGAAAGTGAAACCTGAAGTACTGCTAACCCCATCCACATACAATGATTGACAGTTGGTTCTGTAGACACTGTTCTGTAAACATGCAGGCAAAGCTGTCAATCACAGTATGTGTGTAAGGTAAGCAGGACTCCTACTGTCTCTTAAGGAGTCCGGTCAGTATTTACTCTTTTTACTCAGAAATCCTGCTCCAAATAATATAAACCTGTATATCACAGAGCTCAGCTTCTTTCCCTTTCTTGGATTCTGCTCTCAGATAGGGTAGCATAAACCACCTGACAGGTTTCCTTTATCTCCTGGAATGCAACAGACACGCCACCAAAATTCAGTCCAACCTTGTCTTGCAAATCCACGTGAAAAAATTTGCACATGTCAGCATGTTTGAGGATCCCAAATTTATTGAAATTAGCCATACATAATACATAATGTTTCGACCTTCAGACCCTTACACTTGAAAAAGGCTGCTGTACGGCAGAAACACTATGTAGGGCTAAGCTTAATAAAGTTGGGATCCTCAGACATGCTGACATCTGGATACTTTGTCACTCCCTGATGTGTCTTATCAGAGGATTGAATTTTCTTTTCGGTCTGCTAAGAAAAACTTAATCCTTGGAGCTACTGACCAGAGACAAACCTTGTACCATCCTGTCAGGTCTGCAAAGCACATACAGTTGAAACTAGAAGTTTACATACACTATATAAAAGACACATTGCATGTTTTCTCACTATCTGACATGAAATCAGAATAAACCTTACCAGTTTTAGGTCAATTAGGATTACCAAAATTATTTATATTTGACAAATCCCGGAATATTCAAATTCAAAACTTTACATACATTTCATTAGTATTTGGTAGCATTGCCCTTAAACTGTATGACTTGGGTCAAATGTTTTGGATATCCTTCCACAAGCTTCATCTCTGAGACACAGAACCCGTCTGTTTCCTGAGCGGTATGATGGTTACAGTTTCCTATCTTGCTTGTACCTGCATATAATTGTTTGATCAGATGAACAAGGCACCTTAAGGTATCTGGAAATTGCACCCAAGGATGATCCAGAGTTGTGTAAGTCCCACAATTTGCTTCCTGATATCTTGGCTGATTTATTTAGACTTCTCAATGATGTTACACACAGGAACAGTGTGTTTCTTGTGTGCATTAGAAATACATTCACAGCTGTGTCTCTAATTAACTCAGATGTTGCTAATAAACTTTTTGATCACTTTATTCCAATTTTTAGGGGACGTAAAATAACCAAAGAAAATGCAATTTTGGCAATTGGAATTTTTTTTCATGTACAGTGTTCAGCATATGGGATAAATTATGTTATATTTTAATAGATTGGACTTTTATGGATACAGCGATAACAAATATGTGTAACTTTTTTCTTTTTTTCTTTTTTTATCTGTAAAATTGCAATATTTGAGCTTTTAACCCCTTAAGGTCTAAGCCTATCTTGGACTTAAGGTCCAAGCCCCTTTTTTTCAAATGTGACATGTGTCACTTTATTGGGGAATAATGTTTAATGGTTTTACCTATTCATGTGAATTTGAGATTGTTTTCTCGTGACACATTGTACTTTTAGTTAGCAATTAATTTTTGTCGAAACAAAAAAAAAATAATAATGTTGTGAAAATTTGGAAAAATTTGCCATTTTCAAAGTTTAAAAATGTCTGCGTGTAAGACAGATAGTCATACTCAACAAATTAGTAAATAATAAACATCTACCACAAGTTTACTTTATGTTGGCATCATTTTTTAAACAATCTCATATTTTTTTATGACATTACAGGGCTCTTACATTTTTTAGCAAATTTTAACATTGGCAAGAAAATTTGTAATGCTGATTATTTAAAGTCCTTTTCTGATGTGGGTTTGACGGCCCTTATTTTAGGCACCCCCATCAATAAGAAATAAGAAACTGCACTCCTCAAGGTATTCAAAACAACACTTATAAAGTTTTCTAACCCTTTAGGTGTTTCAAAGAAGTTAAAGCAAAGAAGAGGTGAAATTTCACTTTTCTTGCAGATTTTCAATTTTTATCCATGGAATTTTTATCCACTGGAACACAGTAAATGATGACTGAAAAATGCAACTCAATATTGATTCCCCATATTCTGCCGTTTTTAGAGATATCATATATGTGGCCCTAGTGCATTATTTGCTAAACCACAAGTCTCAGAGTAGCACTTACTGGATTTTGGGGTCTCATTTTCATTAGGATATATTTTAGGCACCATTCCAGGTTTGTGGACACCCTAAGGTGCTAAAACTTAAAAGACCTAATTTGGGAAACTACACCCCTTAAGGAATATATCCAGGGGTGCAGTGGGTATATCGATCCCACAGGGGTTGGCTGTGAAAATAATAATCTGCAGTTTCAGCTGAACATGTTTAATTTTTAAGAGGAATCCTGAAAAAAAGCACCCCAAAATGTATTACATGATTTCTTCCAAGTTCAGCAATATCCTATATGTGGATGTAAACTGCTGTTTGGGCGTATGTCAGGGTATACAAGGGAGGAAGCGCTATTTTGCTTTTGGAACGCAGATTTTGTTGAGTGCCTTGTTGCATTTGCAAAGCCCCCAAAGTACCAGCACAGGAGAAACCTTCCAGAAGTCACCCCATTTTGGATTCAACACCTCTGAGGGATCTCATCTAGGAGGGTATTGTGCATTTTGGGTGCACAGGTGTTCCATAGTTTGTTTGTTTTTAGCTCATGGCTATGAGAATAAAAAAAAAAATCTGCATTTCCACCGTTGTTTTTTGGGTTTCATTTTTACAGCATTCGCAGTGGGGTATAAGTGACCCCAATTCATAGGATAATTGGGATCGGTACATATATTTTATATATTTTTTAAGTTTTGCTTTCACACAATAGAAATGGGTTTGTAAAAATTTTTATTTTTTTATGTTGTCATAATCTGATAGCCATAACTTTTTCACTTTTCTGTATACAGAGCTCATTAAGGGCTTGTTTTTTGTGGGATGAGGTGACGTTTTCATTGTTGCCATTGTGGGGTTTATATGACGTTTTGCTCTCTTTTCATCAAGGTTTTTTTGGAGGCAGAAATAACAAGCTACAGCAATCTTGGTAGTGTTTTTTATTTTAATTATTTTCAGCCGTCACCATGTGGTATAAATGACATGTTAGCTTTACTCGGCATGACAATATTTTCACGTTTTACTGCTTTCACACAAGAGAAAATTTTTATTCAGAAAAGAAAACATGTTTTTGCATCGCTATACTGAGAGACATAATTTTTTGTGTACAGAGCTGTGTATGGGCTTGTTTTTCTCGACTTGAGTTGACTTTTTTATTGGTATTATTTTGGGGGAAAACATGACCTTTTGATCGCTTTTGAATCTGTTTTTGGAAGGCAGGGTGAAGAAAATCAAAAGGTTTTGTAATGACCTTTGGAGGTTAAATGAGGTATCAAAATTTGATGCTTATCCCATGCCTAGTGTGGACGAGTTAATTGAACTGTTGGGCCCTGCAAAATATATTACCACCCTTGACCTAACCAAAGGCTATTGGCAGGTGCCACTTACCAAAGCGGCAAGAGAAAAAAACGATTTTAATTCCATGATGGACATTTTTAATATATGGTACTCCCTTTTGATCTACAGGGTGCCCTGACCAAATTTCAGAGGATGATGGATTTCAACCCCACAGTGCATATGCAGTGGCCTATTCAGATGATGTGGTTATTTTTAGTGCAGACTGTAAATCTCATCCAGGCAAGGTCCAGGCAGTTGTAGACTCCATTCGGGAGGCTGGTATGATGGCAAACCCAAAAAAGTGTGCCATAGGTCTTGACGGGGCTCGGTACTTGGGTTATAATATTGGATGTGGAGTTATTAAGTCACAAATGGACAAGGTAGAGGCTATTAAAAACTGTCCACAACCTGTTTAAAAAAAGCAGGAGAGAGTCTTCTTTGGGATAGCTGGATATTTTTGTAGGTTTGTCCCACATTTTGCCAAGATCGCAGCTCCACTAAAAGACTTTACAAAAGGAACTAAGTCAACACTGATAAACTGGGATGAGAAGTCAGAGGAAATCTTCCAGAAAATAAAAGAGATCTTGTGTAAAAGACCGGGGTTAAGGTGCGCCTAACTTTAAAAGTGAATTTATGGTACAGGCAGATGCCTTGGATGTTGAGCTAGGAGCAGTCCTATCACATGCAGTCAATGGGGAAGTACATGTTGTGTGGTCTATCATCTGCAGAAAAAAATTATGCCACGGTTGAGAGAGAGTGCCTGGCTCTTAAGTCGGTGATTGAGTCAATGGGCAGACAATTCAGACTGGTTACTGACCACTCACCTTTAAAATGGATGGCCAAAAATACAAGGGTGCCTAGGTGTTTTTTGGTCTTACAAGACTTTAAATGTTATGTCCTGGTTCTCAGGAAGGCAATGCGGACGCAATGTCACGTGTCCATTGTCTGAACAGTGTTCTCCCCCCCACATGTCTAAGCAGAGGAGGGAATATGTAAGGCCCTGACTGCTAAAGTGGTGAATGGTGTATACAAATATCACTGTACTACTACTGACCAAACCGAGAATAATATTATCAACAATACCGTTATACAAAGATCAAAAAATACCACCCCATCATAACCACATATCACCATCACATAGTGACTGAATAAAACCGCCATACTGTTCATGAATATAAACCACTACACTACTGCTAATATTACCGACATACATTAACCATATAGTGGTAGGTCCCAGTTGTATTGAGGCACTCTAGAGACATCTAAGTGATTACAGTGTAATTGCATCAAGTGACTCACAAGTGATGTCTTCTCTGGCTGGAGTTGTTTGCTTTCTTTTTTCTACTCCAGATGGTCAAGATCACCATGACAATTTCTCCTGTCCATGATTCATCCCTGCAGTATTTACTACACAACTATCTGCCTTTGTACACATGAGGGGGGCTCAGTACAGTGACAGGCACATGAGGGGCTCAGTACTGTGACAGGCACATAAGTGGGTTCAGTACAGTGACAGGGGGAATCAGCACATGTGACAATCACATAAGAGGGGTGCAGTACAGTGACAGTTACATGAGGGGGTCAGTACAGTGACAGGCACATGAGGGTGGCTCAGTACAGTGACAAGCACATGATGCGGTTCAGTACAGTGACAAGGGGATCAGCACATACGACATGTACATAGGGGGGTGCAGTACAGTGTCATTTACATTAGGGGGTTCAGTACAGTGTCAGGCACATGAGGGGGGCTCAGTACAGGACAGGCACATGAGGGGGAGTTAGTACAGTGACAGGCACATGAAGTTGGGTTAGTACAGTGACGGACACATGGGGGATCAGTACTGTGACTGACACTTGAGGGGGGTCAGTACAGTGACAAACACTTTAAGAGGCTAAGTACAGTGACAAGCACATGAGAGGGGGTGTGGCCATACCTCCCTGCAGTCTCTGAACAGAGAGTCGGGACATTGAGCTTCCCTCCCGGGACTGTGGGTCATTCCCTCTAATTTGGGAATGTTCTTCCGAAATCAAGGCAGTTGGGAGGTACAGCTAAATTGTCATTTAAAGTGCAGTTAAACATTGTGATTGCCCACAATCCCCTACCAAATGCCATATAAGACAGCAGAAGGAAAAGGGAAAATTCCAAAAGTGGGATCAGCAAGCAAGCAAAAAATATATAATTAATGTATCACTGAAAACAAAAAAAAATTTCAATGCAAAGAAGGGAGTGTGGGTCTATGAAAAAACAATCATTCATACATTAAAATGGATTTTCCAAGAGATTTATCTTTTTTATTGACCTATGCTGATACGTGACAAAGTTTATTTATCAACGGAAACTTATAAATTATGTATTTGCAATAAACAGTTAAGCACTTTGCTGCTCTTCTAAGAAAGATGAGACTGTAAATCAATATTGCTCAGTTTCAGGTGAAGAATATTTTAGCTGCATAGAGCTAAACTAAACAGCTAAACTACATTAAAATAATTAAAGGTGATTTGCCACAAAGTAAAATTGACATTGCAAATTAAATAATATATATTTTTATCATTGATCAATATTTAAAATTTTGTAGCATTTTGTTTTAGCTAATACCTTAGTGATCCATAGAGTACAGCTTGTCTCCAGGGGATACAACCAGTGATCAGAGTTCCTCAATCCTGGTCACACATGCTCAGATATTATCAATCATCTCAGGCAGTTACTATCAGTTCTTCCCTGCTTAGTAATCACACACACTTACTGCTGACCAAGTGTTCAACCCCAGGTGCTGTCATTCTATTCTTGTCCTCTGTACTCCTTAGTAATTAGTCAAACAGTGCAAATAAATAAAAAGAATAAAGAAATCTCAATCAGGTATGTGCACGGACACAAAAAAAAAAAATCCACATGCTTGGTTCCAGCAGGGATTTGAACCTAGGACTGCTATGTTCGAAGGCAAAAGTGCTAACCCCTCAGCTATATTGTAACTACTAACTGTCCTTTACATGTTTGACGAGAGTGAGCACACTGTGGGGAAAGGCATGGTGATGTCAAGCCTGCTGGGTCACATGATATGCAGTTCAAATAAATCATACACATGACCTTTTGAGAACATTTAAAGCTGAAGCAGGACAAATCAGGCATGAGATGTCTTTGTGGCAAAACCCCTTTAAAAGCGTAATAACTAGGAAGCATGATCGAAGGACAAGGTCTAAAGTTCTAAAGATCTAAATGGTTGCAAAAGATTAGCAAAACATAACTAATTTCTTCCAAAAACTGTCGAAGCTGTCTACAGGTTGAGTGGGGTATTGCAACTTTGTCTCATTTAACCATACTAGACACTGCTAATGGACAGATGTGGCACTGTCTCAGAAGTAAAGCAGTTGTGTTCCTCAGCACTTACACAACCACTTTAATCAGGTTGTAAATGCTGTTGAAATTTTTTTTTTATTGGAATAATTTAAAAAATGCTCAAATTTCTACACACTCATAGAAAGATAATATTCTCTTCAACATATTAAAAGTCACCAATGACTTGTTTAAGGCCAGTCTGTGTTTTACTAAACACTAAAAAATTACTAGAGAGATTTCACTTTGCAGACTAATGTTTTAGAGGGATATTTTATAGAGAAACAGCTGGTTGATTATTAATATTACTGGCGGGATACTCCATTAATGGTCTGTTGACCAGATTTGTTTTTCCTTCAACCATTAAAATCACAGCTGGGTCATCGAATAAGAAGATCATTGCCTTCAGTTTGTTTCCATGTATCTCAATTGAAAAGCAGTAGAATAGCATTACATCACCTACTGCATGCCCCACTTGAGTGAGATCAATTGTACTGTACATTGTTCTATTGTACCATTAACAGAGAAAAATTCTTGTCAGCTATTACATATTGAGCATGTAGATCAGTTTCTAGGTTTTACGTTTCTGTTGTCTACATCAATATTTGTCATGTATGCCAAGATAATGCAAATTTTACATAATGGTCAAAATTATTTACAGAGTTATATACATTAATATCCGCCAAAGTGTGGAAGAAGCTCAACTGCACATAAAATGTATAATTTACCCCACAGACCTCTTAGATTCCTCACTTTTACAGCACTTCACTAAATGTCCTTTAACACCCACTGTCTGCCACCGACTCCCATGGATGCCATATGTTATGTAATATAGAAGATAAATTTGCAGTATGCATCTCATAGAAACATCTGGTCCGCCATTTAAGAAAAAGGAAAAGTCCCTCCCCCCCAACATGTTTCACCATAATATGAGGTGTCTTCAGAGGTATGCAGGTCTTTGGCAAAGGGTATGTGATAATGAAGGCCAGGATCTTGGACTTCTCCTAATTTATAGCCATCCCAAATTCTCTAGACGCTCTACTACTGCTTAAAGTCTTTGCGGCAGGAGTTCTCTTGAGCTGGCTAGAATCAACTAGTGTTGATCGAACCGTTCTAGAAAAGTTAAGTTCTAGTAGAACTTCTCGAATTTTTAGAACTCGAACCAAACCAAACATTTTACTGTTCATTTGAACAGTTTTGTTTTCAGTAGCTTTCTGCACTTTTGGTGGCCATCCAATCACCTTTCTGCACTTTTTGCGGCCATCCAATCAGTGCAGAGTGCAGAGAAGTGTCAAAAACGTCATCGCTGAGGTGTAAGGCTCTCATTAGCTGTTAAAATCACATGACCATATTATATATAGTTCACTGTATTGCCTTGTGAATGCCAGTTTCAGCTCACTCTCTGTACTGTACAGACTGCTCTTAGTTAGATAGCATTTTCCTCTCCATAGACATCAATAGTTAGAGAGTTTGATATTGCTGGCAGCATCTTTCTCACACCCAGAAGCTGTTATTTGGTGACATTTGCAGGCTCACATAACGCCTAACTCTCATATACATGGATATACAGTATACAGAGTGCTTGTATTTGCTTAATCATACTCAGTGCCCAAAAGTTCAGTTTTTGTAGTTTTGGGGTTTCAGTAATTGTATAACACACCGTCTCCAAATCTCCTATGTGTCAAAGGGGCTTTTGGCCCCCTCCAGGATGCAGGGCCCACGTAGCAGCTGCTACCGCTACACCTCCTCTGCCTATGCTGTCCTCATCTTTTCAGTTAGCCACTGAAAGGAATGAAGTACTGTATTTTAGCCTCTCAATTTTTTTTCTGTCACTCTTAGGCTATGTTCACACGGCTTAAATTGGAACGTATCTCGCCTTGTATTTTGCGCCGTTCTGCACTCAATACGGGGCGATATACATCCCAGTGATTACGGTAATCCACAGTTCTCATAGAGAACTATGGATTACGCCTCCTCTCCCCACTCAGACAATACTTTGCGGGGGAAGATAAGTGACATGTCAATTACTAGTGGCAAATATGCGGCGCTATTAATGAATGTCTATGGGGCTGGCGGGTTGCCGCCCCCCCTGCCCCGTGGGAGCTCCCGAACACATGCCGTAATTGCGGGGCGTAATTACACCCCACAATTATTCCGTGTGAACATAGCCTTAGAGCCAAATTTTCTACACTAAATTCTTCCATATATCCAGTTTACTCCTCACCTCCATAGGTATAAAAATTAGCCAGAACATTTTCTCACATTGACTTTAATGGGGTTTGAATTCTAGTTCGAATAGAACCTCCAACGAAACGCACTAAAGTTCGAGGTTCTAATCGAACTAGAACATTTTACTGCTTGCTCATCTCTAGAATCAACTAATTGTCTAGATAGGCCACCAGTTAGACTCCTTGAAGTCTTAGATGTGCAGCAATGGCAGACACTACCTTTGTAAAGTCAAAAGGCACAGAGATTATGCCAAAAGGAAGAGAGCTGAAATAATGCAGCACTCCCTGTATATAGATCACAATCCTCAGATACTTATGGTGGTAAGGAGCAATGAAAATATGCGTCCTTTAGGTCTAGCAAGACCATAATATCTCTGTGCTGGATGAGGAACTGCACAGACTTTCAAGTTTCCATAAAGGAGTGTATTTTTAGAATGAAGTTGTTTAGATCTATGATATGCGGCAATCTCTGGATGGCTTGGGAATGAAGAACACCTTGGGTACATCCCTGCACCTCTGTGAGATAAGGGTACAGTTCTATGAACCCATTTCTGGATGAGTTCTAGGATGGAGAATTCCAGTATGGGCTGCCTGCTCTCCGGAAGAGGAAGGGTTACTAGAAAGTAAGTCAAAGAATGATGCTTAAACTGGTCTCAGAGAAGATCGCATCTTCTCTTTCACTCATTCATGGTTGCCTTAACACAGATGGAATGCTTGTAGCCATCAGGTAAAAGGATATGGGACATTACATTCACAGCAGAAAAAGTGGCGCCTCATAAAAGAGGACTTGTGGTATTCAGAGTCCTAGTACGACATCTGAAAATATATAAAAACAGGATTTCTGTAGTGAAGATAGATATCAAGAAGCAGCATGTAAGATTTGCTACTTACAGTTGCAGTATGGAGACTGACCACAAGGTGAAGCAGTGGAACCTAAGAATACCAACAGACAGCATGCAGTAAAGATACAGATGATCCAGTAAGGCCAGAGGTAATGACTGACATAAATAGGAACTCAGGCAGGGTCAGAGAGTAGGTGAAAAGGGAAGCATATGCTGACCAGGAGGAGCCCAGGAAGGTAATATTAGGGGGAGGCTATTAAAACAACACTGAAACTATAAAAACAGCAGCGGCGCCCAAAAATCGATGGCAGTTGCTGCATCATTCTCACACATTGGGGCACATTTATTAATAGTGTCTAACTCTTAGACAGTGTAAACTTAGACTAGACAGTCTTACAATGCGTCCACATTTATCGCACTGTTGATAAATCTGGTGCAGGTTAGAACTGTCAAATCTAAGTTTGTACTATCTTTAAGTTGGCTTACTTTTACGACACAAACTGTGATAAAATTCTGGCACATTTTTGTCGCATTTTAAACCACGCCGCTTTTCCGCGAAACTAAGCACCAGTTGGATGAGGCACAGAAGCATCTAAAACTGTTTAAAATACACAGTAAATGTGGCGAAAAGCTCGTAAGCGTTACTTTTGGTGCAAATTGTGCCAGAATTCTGGCGCAACTGCCTTGATAAATGTGCCCCATTGACACATGCGTGGTAGGGAGCTGGGAAAGCCGGCAGTAAGGAACCTCAAGAAAAAGTGATAAAAATAGCACAAGGGAGTAAAAAACCTTCTCTCAAGTACCACACAATGCCAGGGAACCAGGAGGACTCTGGATGCAACAGATACTGCACAGGCACACATTTAAATAAGGTGAAGAAATGCAGTAAACTAATCTAGACAGTCTGGCCACCTGTCCTACATACCATATGACAAAAGGAAACAAAGGTGTGGAGTCTGTGGGCATGTTTTATAGAGTATTAAGCTCATTAAAGATTCCATCTGTCAAACCAGTCCACAAGGCAGAGGAATCCTCATCATTGTGCTGCTGACAGAGACATAAGGGAATAATAGTTGAAAAATGTAATTTGGTATAACAGGTACTATAGACTGTCAATTTTCTTCATAAATATATATACATCTATAAGGGGATGCAGTAATCGGAAAAACTGGTAGAATGAAAACTTTTCTATTCCCCTTATAAAAAAATGTAAAAAGTTTTTTGATACAAAGAAAAAACTACAACTAAATACAAGGCTCTGGGAAAGACAAAATAAGTCATTTCCTATCTATTATGTGAAAATATTGTGTAGTTGTAAAAAATAACTTCAATAAAACAGATTAACCTTATCCGATAAATGGAAGTTCCAGCGTGAGTCGAGTAAAAGCAGGAAAAGTTTATTAATTAAACCATATACAGCCTGGAGCTAACAGCTAAAAAGCAGGTAAACAGGGAAAACACACTAACGCATTTCAAATCCACTTGATTCTTGATCTCAGCTTAGCTTCCTCCCCTCCCGCTATGCATATGATAGCCATGATAAGATGTGGATTTTCAGCTGAATGCATGCAGATTTCGGCACAGAATCTGTATAGTGTCCTGCCATGGGACCAGGGCCTCACAGAGACAACATCATTTTGATTATGTCCTTGGTCAGTCTAATCCTGGAAGCAAGGAAGGGATGAAAGGGTGACCACCAGAAGTTGGCTCCCTCTCTCTTTGGGCCCCATTATAGCCTTATTGTTTGCTCTGTAAAACGCATGCTCTTGCTAGGGAACATAAAAAATGCTTGTACTAGGACCTAAAACACAGAAAGGACAGGGATAATCCATACACATAATGCATACTTAAAAAACAATGCTATTTCCGGGAGCAAGCAATTTCTAGCAAATTATCGGTACAATCTACCATTGTTTTTTGACGTTAGGTAATTATTCTTTGCAGCTTAACTACTAACTTGTGCCAGCTATTACTGCCTAACACACACTGATGTCTTATTAGGATATTGCTTTTTTAGGCTAAAACATTTCTTTAATGCAAATCTTACTGCATTATTTGAATTTAGCAGAGAGAAATGTAAATTAGAACCTTGTCCGACATATGCCTGTCCGAAAGCAAATGGTGATTAGTGTTGAGCGATTACGTTGGCCATCGACATCGATCGATGGTCGATAGTCGACCATCATCGACAAGATATTCGATGGTCGATGGTAGATCATGATCGATGACCATTAAAGTCTATGGGAGAGCAACAACACCTTCATTCTTACACCCAAACAGGGCTGGAGAAGCTGGAATTAACATCCACAACAGTCAAATGGATTTGTGCTACATCTTATGCAACACACTTAGGTTATAAAAGCCACAGAAAAAAAAATCACAGACCAGTCACTATCCCTGTCTTGTACCACAGCATGACCCTTAAACCTGCATCACCCACAAATTAAAAAGTGCCAGAAGGCAGTATTATTTGAACCATCATTTTACTTGAACTGGACATTTAATATCCCTGTCCTGGAACGCAGCATGAGCCCCAAACCTGCATGACCCCCAGATTTAAAAGTGCCGGAAAAAGGAGTCTTTCAACCACCATTTTAGTTGAACTGGACATTGACTATCCCTGACCTGGGCCACAGCATGAGCCCCAAACCTGATTGACCACAGATTAAAAAGTGCTGGAAAAAGGAGTCTTTCAACCACCATTTTAGTTTCAACGGACATAGACTATCCCTGTCCTGGGCCACAGCATGAGCTCCAAACCTGCAATGACCCCCAGAAAAAAAAAGGAGC